>OU744362.1:0-211742 GCA_916610255.1 Lasioglossum lativentre
GGAGTATTATGGCATATTCTGGTATATTCTGATATATTATGGCATATTCTGGTACATTATGGTGTATTCTGGTATATTATGGTATATTCTGGTATATTATGGTATATTCTGGTATATTATGGTATATTCTTGTATATTGAGGTACATTCTGTTATAATCTTGTACATTCTGATATATTCTGCTATATTATGGCATATTCTGGTATATTCTGGTATATTGTGGTACATTCCTGTATATTCTGGTATATTCTGGTATATTATGGCATATTCTGGTATATTATGGCATATTCTGGTATATTCTGGTATATTCTGGTATATTGTGGTATATTCTGGTATATTTTAGTTTATTCTGATATATTCTAGTATATTTTGGCATATTCTGGTATATTCTGGTATATTCTGCTATATTATGGCATATTCTGGTATATTATGGTATATTCTGGTATAATCTGGTACATTCTGGTATATTCTGGCATATTTTGCTATATTATAGTATATTCTGATATATTCTGCTACATTATGGCATATTCTGGTATATTATGGTATATTCTGGTATATTATGGTATATTCTGGTATATTATAGTATATTCTGGTATATTCTGGTATATTATAGTATATTCTGGTATATTCAGGTACTTTCTGTTATAATCTGGTACATTCTGGTATATTCTGGAGTATTATGGCATATTCTGGTATATTCTGATATATTATGGCATATTCTGGTATGTTATGGTGTATTCTGGTATATTATGGTATATTCTGGTATATTATGGTATATTCTGGTATATTATGGTATATTCTTGTATATTGAGGTACATTCTGTTATAATCTTGTACATTCTGATATATTCTGCTATATTATGGCATATTCTGGTATATTATGGTATATTCTAGTATATTATGGGATATTCTAGTATATTATGGGATATTCAGGTATATTATGGTATATTCTGGTATATTCTGGTATATTCTGGTATATTCTGATATATTCTGGTATATTGTAGCATATTCTGGTATATTCTGGTATATTCCGGTACATTCTGGTACATTTTAGTTTATTCTGATATATTCTAGTATATTATGGCATATTCTGGTATATTATGGTATATTCTGGTATATTATGGTATATTCTGGTATAATATGGTATATTCTGGTATATTCTGGTATGTTATAGTATATTCTGGTATATTCAGGTACTTTCTGTTATAATCTGGTACATTCTGGTATATTCTGGAGTATTATGGCATATTCTGGTATATTCTGATATATTATGGCATATTCTGGTATGTTATGGTGTATTCTGGTATATTATGGTATATTCTGGTATATTATGGTATATTCTGGTATATTATGGTATATTCTTGTATATTGAGGTACATTCTGTTATAATCGTGTACATTCTGATATATTCTGCTATATTATGGCATATTCTGGTATATTCTGGTATATTGTGGTACATTCCTGTATATTCTGGTATATTCTGGTATATTATGGCATATTCTGGTATATTATGGCATATTCTGGTATATTCTGGTATATTCAGGTATATTGTGGTATATTCTGGTATATTTTGGTATATTCTGCTATATTATGGCATATTCTGGTATATTATGGTATATTCTGGTATAATCTGGTACATTCTGGTATATTCTGGCATATTTTGCTATATTATAGTATATTCTGATATATTCTGCTACATTATGGCATATTCTGGTATATTATGGTATATTCTGGTATATTATGGTATATTCTGGTATATTATTGTATATTCTGGTATATTCTGGTATGTTATAGTATATTCTGGTATATTCAGGTACTTTCTGTTATAATCTGGTACATTCTGGTATATTCTGGAGTATTATGGCATATTCTGGTATATTCTGATATATTATGGCATATTCTGGTACGTTATGGTGTATTCTGGTATATTATGGTATATTCTGGTATATTATGGTATATTCTGGTATATTATGGTATATTCTTGTATATTGAGGTACATTCTGTTATAATCTTGTACATTCTGATATATTCTGCTATATTATGGCATATTCTGGTATATTCTGGTATATTGTGGTACATTCCTGTATATTCTGGTATATTCTGGTATATTATGGCATATTCTGGTATATTATGGCATATTCTGGTATATTCTGGTATATTCTGGTATATTGTGGTATATTCTGGTATATTTTAGTTTATTCTGATATATTCTAGTATATTTTGGCATATTCTGGTATATTCTGGTATATTCTGCTATATTATGGCATATTCTGGTATATTATGGTATATTCTGGTATAATCTGGTACATTCTGGTATATTCTGGCATATTTTGCTATATTATAGTATATTCTGATATATTCTGCTACATTATGGCATATTCTGGTATATTATGGTATATTCTGGTATATTATGGTATATTCTGGTATATTATAGTATATTCTGGTATATTCTGGTATATTATAGTATATTCTGGTATATTCAGGTACTTTCTGTTATAATCTGGTACATTCTGGTATATTCTGGAGTATTATGGCATATTCTGGTATATTCTGATATATTATGGCATATTCTGGTATATTATGGTGTATTCTGGTATATTATGGTATATTCTGGTATATTATGGTATATTCTGGTATATTATGGTATATTCTTGTATATTGAGGTACATTCTGTTATAATCTTGTACATTCTGATATATTCTGCTATATTATGGCATATTCTGGTATATTCTGGTATATTGTGGTACATTCCTGTATATTCTGGTATATTCTGGTATATTATGGCATATTCTGGTATATTATGGCATATTCTGGTATATTCTGGTATATTCTGGTATATTATGGTATATTCTGGTATAATCTGGTACATTCTGGTATATTCTGGCATATTTTGCTATATTATAGTATATTCTGATATATTCTGCTACATTATGGCATATTCTGGTATATTATGGTATATTCTGGTAAATTATGGCATATTCTAGTGTATTATGGCATATTCTGCTATATTCTGGTATATTCTTGTATATTATTGTATATTCTGGTATATTTTAGTTTATTCTGATATATTCTAGTATATTCTGGAATATTATGGTATATTCTGGTATATTCTGGTATATTATGGCATACTCTGGAATATTGTGGTATATTCTAGTATATTATGATGTATTCTGGTATATTTTGGTATATTTTGGTATATCCTGGTATATTCTGGTATATTCTGCTATATTATGACATATTCTGGTATATTATAGTATATTCTGGTATATTTTGTTATATTATAGTGTATTCTGATATATTCTAGTATATTATGGCATATTCTGGTATATTATGGTATATTCTGGTATATTCTGGCATATTTTGCTATATTATAGTATATTCTGATATATTCTGCTACATTATGGCATATTCTGGTATATTATGGTATATTCTGGTGTATTATGGCATATTCTGGTATATTATGGCATATTCTGCTATATTCTGGTATATTCTTGTATATTATTGTATATTCTGGTATATTTTAGTTTATTCTGATATATTCTAGTATATTCTGGAATATTATGGTATATTCTGGTATATTCTGGTATATTATGGCATACTCTGGAATATTGTGGTATATTCTAGTATATTATGATGTATTCTGGTATATTTTGGTATATCCTGGTATATTCTGGTATATTCTGCTATATTATGACATATTCTGGTATATTATAGTATATTCTGGTATATTTTGTTATATTATAGTGTATTCTGATATATTCTGGTATATTATGGCATATTCAGGTATATTCTGGTATATTTTAGTTTATAGTTACACGTATAGCGATCGTAATAAGCTTAAAGCAAAATTTAAATGTTATCGGCGCATTGGTTCGATCAGTTAACAACTTTAAAAACACTATTTGCAAATTATCACAACATTTTATCTCGACGTTTCGATCTAAATTCAGATCATTTTCAGTAATTCGGTACGGTTTTATGTATGGCGTGGATTATAGCATTATTTATGAACTGAAGATTAGAGTCTATTTCAGGTAGGGTGAGGTTTCGGTCATGAGGTATCTCAATATGGTAATTTTTAAGGAGCGTTTTTTAAAATTTGTTCCATTTAGTGGCCTTGAAGTTGTAAACGTGATCAGTTGAGGAAGGTTTGGGCGCGAAGGAGTCTCTATGAAGTTGGAATACTAGTGAAAGGGCTGCATGGTCACTATTGTATGGTACAATTAAGGCTTTGTTGTCATGTCCGCTAACGAGCGTTAGTCTTGAATCGGCTAGGCAAATGTCCAGGTAGGATTGGGCTGGTTTGAAAGTGGGGTTTGCGGGGGGATTATGTTTCTTTAAATTTGTAATCATATAATGATTCCCATTGTTTGAGAGATCTACCTTTCCGGTTGTCACATCGATCACCCCAGGTTTTACATCTGGTGTTAAAATCTCCAGCAATAATATAATAATTGTTGACCTTATCTAGGTTTAGGCTAGTGAATAGGTTATTGAGTTCAGTTGTGAATAATGATCTATCGTCATTTCTGGCATAGACACTGACTATGAAAAGGGAGTTGTTATTGTGGAGATGGAGAATTCGAGGATTTCGTTGTTGATAGAAGTTGGATGATGAATCTCTTCGTAATGAATTTTTTTGTTAATAAGGATTGCAGTGCCTCCACCTTGTTTCGAGTTCCGTCTGTCGCGTCTGACAATGGAATAGTCTTTAAAAGATAGGTTGTGAGAGTAATTGAGTTTGGTTTCTGATAGGAGGGCAATATCGGATTTATGTGTATGTAAAAATTGTTGTAATTCCAGACGACGGTAATTGGCCACAATGGAATTGACATTGGAGGCTCTTATTTTTAGTTGGCTTATGTGAGGATGGTTAGCCATCGTAGGTGCTAAACATAGTATTAAGGATAAATTCAATTTTCTAAGAGTTAGTGGCTATCTGGGAGGCGAGGGTTTTGAATTGTGACGTTACTAATAATGAAAGTTCAGTTTTTAGGTCTGTTACCCATTGGGCGGGGGGGGGGGGGGGTGATGCGTTGGAGTTGAAGTTAAAGTTGCTTGGTGCGGCGGTGATGACTCCGTCGCTCAGCAGAGGGGCGGCTCTTTGGGAGAGGGCTGATGAAGGGGCTGGTTCCTTATATCAGTGATGGGCATCTTTTACTGCCGCAGTCAAGAAGCTTCCCCCACCAACTACTCTTTGTGCCTCGTGCCTTCCAGTGCCTTCGTTTCCCCCCTCATACGTCCCTCCATGGCTGACGAGGTTGGTGGGAGAAGTAAGCAACTCAGGGGCCCCTACCGTGCCCATCATTGCTTATATGATGCTGGTTGGTGGTGACGTCCGGTGGATCTTTCGGCTTGTGCATATGAAAAGTTGTCTCTCAGCGTGGCGTATATAGAATTTATATTGTGTTGGATGGCTCTGGTTTTAGTAGCTAGTTGTTCCCTCTTTTTTGCCAGTGCGAATTTGATGAAGGGGCAACCTTTATATGAAGCCGGGAGTCCGGGTTGGTCGCAGTTTGCGCACCGTAGTTCTTCTCTATGGTTGTGACCGTTGACGGTGCACGTACCAGGTACGTGTGATTGGGCGCACTTTACACACCTATATTGTAAGTGACAGTTCTTGCTGGCGTGTCCTAATCTTTGGCACTTACGGCACTGGAATATGTCGGGTATACGCAGATAATCCCACTGTATTTTCTGATATGCTATTGCTTTAATTTTAAAAAGTTCTGCCGTCTTGCTGGTGTTTGAAAGTTGTAGGAGGAAGTGATGTTTTTCCAGATGAGCTTTATCGAACTGGAACTTTGATATATTAATAATTTCTATGGGTAGATTTAAATCTGTAATTTCTTGTTTACTGTCCTCACCACTGAATAGTCCTTTGATTCCCTTAAGTAATACTGACTTAGGTTTCAGATGTTTAGGGGTGTTTGTGATTGGCTGCGCTTGTCGTAAGACCGTGACGCGTGAGCCACCGCGCAGCCCCGTTATTGGCTGATTCTCGCGTCGTCTCGAGATCTATGATCTACCGTCAGATCGCCCCGCTATAGGCTGTCACCGTCGGTTCGATTATCGACCCCGCGAATAGACCGTCCATTGGCCTAGCGGTTCGATATCGAGAGGTGATCGCCGTTGGTGGGGATAACAGCTCTCTGCTCGTCGATCGTAATCAATCGTTATCTTGCAATCGATACGAAAACGTCGCGCGTCGTTCGACCGGTTTTCAAGGTAAGAGTGCGATTCACGCTTCTAAATTCGAAGTAAAACTACGGTTAACAATAAGTTACTTAAGTTACATCTTTATTGTAAAACCATTCTCGTTCGCGTTAGTCAACTTGCGGTTGTCTAATTAACTGTAAATAGTTAGGATAAGGTACATGTGACGAATCGCTCGGCGCTGAAATAAATTGTGAGTTTGTTTTCCCGCCTAATCCTAAACAAGGGGTGTATGTATAAAACTGCGTTTCTGAATTCTTAAGTTTATCACATATCTTGGCGGGGTGGTCGTTGTTATTCATGTAAATGGTATGGCTGTCCTGGCTAATCTCTTATATTAAGAAATCCTTTTTGGGGATATTTGCTGAAATGATGAGCTTGTAACGATTGTATTTGTCGCGAGACATTTCCCCCCTAACGCACCGAGCACGAGAACGCGACGCGAAACCACGACACTACCTCCCGCGGCGGCCGCGAGGTGGCTACCGTGACGGCACGGTTTCTTGCGAGTAAAATCGCGACACGTGAAAGAGAAAAAGATCCGCGAAAACCAGAAAAGGGGTTCGACCCCGAGCACCTGCTATTAGAGACACCAATCTCGAATGCTACCGCCACGAGCTCCGAACCGATTTCCGAACCGATCCACTGCACCTTCCTCCAAGCCCCAAGTATCACACGATACGGGAAGACCCATCCTGCGAGAGATACACGTTTCCGTCACTCGAAGCTGCACACGCAGCCGAGTTCTCCTCGTCGAAGACGCACAGGCGTCCGATATCTTCCGCCCCAGGCACACGCCGCGAGCAGTCTCTCTTTCTCTCTCTCTCTCTTTCTCTCTCTCTCTCTCTCTCTCCTCCTCTCTCTCGACCGCGACGATCTAAGCGCCCGAATGGACATAGTCCAAGCACCGCCGAAACCAAACCGTAGCCGTCGTAATTTTTTTTTCTAGGATTATGCAGAGCGTTTTTTTCGATACGAAAGCTAAATCTCTTGATATTTAAGAAAATCTGTCAATGGCGGCCATCTTGTGAAGTCACACTTGCTTCGAACGGTATGAAATCGCCGAATATTACAAATAACTCCACGATAGCGTAGAAATTGACAATTTGGGCTCTGCATAATCCTAGATTGGACTTTTAGGAAACATAATCGACCAGTTTTGAACGTCTCATTGCAATATTCAGGCGTGAATACGAGCCCCCGTAAAACCTTGCATTTGCGTATACGTATATGGGGATCTAGCGATGTGTGAGTGGTGATGGTATTAGTGCGCCGTCCCCCTTAAGGCCTCGGTTCCGCTGCAGCGCAAAAGAACGTGGAGAGGAGTCTCGTCTGCCTCTCCGCACCACAGTGGGACGAATGACTATTCTCGATGGAAAAAAATCCTACGCCTCAAATGAGGCTAGTGATGTCAACGTATGTGGTGTCGTTGTAAAGAGGAGATCTGAATCTTTAAGTTTATGGTAATTTTAACCGCAAAAAAAATTTTTGAAAAAATTTTTGAAAAAATTTTTTGAATTATATGTAATTTCTTATGGATAATGTATGATAAATTTAGCACTCAATTGTTAATATAAAGGAAATTAAAAAAAAAATTGAACTGTGCAAAAAAATCAAAGATCACACTTCTTGGAACCGATTCAATTTTTGTGTTAGGTCAAGAAATTAGATTTAACATATGTACAGCCAACCGCCTGCCGGCTCGCCGCGCTGAACGTGCCAGCGAGCGTCGAACTCGCGCTCTGATTGGTCCGTGTTTTTCGTTAATAACTCCGAAACGAAGCCTCGGACAACATTTTGCAAAAGGAAAATGACTCTTGAAATGACCTCAGGAACCTCCCATTTCCCGATGTTGAAGTACTTTTGGGACACCCTGTATAAGACCCCAGGCGGAGGGACCCGCCCGGCGTCCCCATCCCTGGTGCCGTCGGAATGGGCTTCCCGAACCTCGCTCGGTCCACCCACGGCCCCCGGCGTCTTCGTGCCCCGCCCGGTCCGGGTGACCCGAAGGCACCCGCCTCAGGCTAGGGCAAGAAGAAGCCGCCACCGGAAGGAAGGGTCGTCGGAGGCGTGATCCGGCACGCCCCAACCCTCCCCACCTCACCCATCCCCACGTCCCCCCCCCCCCCCCCAGAGCTCGTCGCTCATTAGGGGGGAGGAGTCGACATCCCCCACACCGAGTTACCTCGGGGATGTCGACCCGACCCAGGGGGGTGGGGGGGGGGAATAGCTTCCCCCCCGGAGTTTCATCAAAATCGGCGTGTATCAACTGAATATGTTCCCTTGTTAGTTAACTTGCCTAGAAAGTGACGGTTCGTAATTTGTTAAGAGTTGATCGAAAGGCACTATGAATCCGATCTCACGACGTGTAAACCAAGTATGGACAAACTTGACCCTTTTATTTAGTACAAATTCGGCTAAAAATGGTAGTGGGGGTATGCCTAATCTCGATGATGTTTCTCCGAATTTTCCAATCTGCATACATATACTTTACCATAAGGGGAGAATTGTTTATTAGGGCGTGTGAGCCGGACACCTCAATACGTGGTTCTATAGTAAGAAGGAAGTAAAAGAGTGACACGAAGGCAAAGTCTCGATACGTAACACTAAAATGATTATGTTTTGTTTGAAAAAAGATACTATATAAAATGGTATTGTGTCCACAACATTCGTCCGACATCGAGATCCAACAATTACTATTTTCATTTGACAGGGTGTCAGAACGGCAAAAGTGAGTTTCCGTGACAGTAGCAGGTGTAACGGTTGGTAATACGAGGTCACGCATGCGTGATAGCAGTCGTTGAAGCACTAAACAAATATTTCGTTTCGATAATACCATACAATAATAATAAAATGTTGCCTTTGTAACATCATCGAAAAAACGCAAATGGCGCAAGATGCGCGGAATCGGTTGACGACGAATAAACATATTTCCCGGCGACAAACTTTCACCTATTTCACGACGAATCGAAATATAATGGACTCTCCTAGGATGCAATTTGTGCAATCGAAGTTCCCTTACAACCTTCCCGACTTCATTCATGAAAATGGCCGCGCACGTCGCTCCGTGTTATGAAGTGAATAATACATATTTCAATTGCCGTCGTTGCTGAAACGAACAAAGGCAACGTCGAAATTACATAGAAATCGTCTTGCACGGCTCCCGCGTGTCTTATGCAACGGTAAGAGTGAAATTGCATCGACACAAGACGAGCGGAATCGACGCGACTCGATTCGATTCGGCCGCGAAAAGTTAGTTGTAAGCTGCGCTCGAACAGGCCGCGCAATTAAATCGATAATAATTGGTTGCGTGACTTAAACGGCCACGCGCGGCGTGGCGCGGCGCGGCGCAACAAGCAACGGCTGGAGTTGAGCTTCGACTGCAAGAGATTTTCGTGTATGGAAGTTTTAGACAGACGTTTTATTTTCTTAGTTATTTGTTCTTAATTATTTGTGCGATTTACTAGGATATTCAGTTGTCTATGTAAGGTAAGTATTATACTTCGGAATCACGGGATCTCAACAAAGTGTTCGAGGAAATAGAAAAACCCAAAGCCTGGGCCCTCAGGGCCTCAGGCAAAAGTGAAGCCGCCATGGCTACCAAGAAAAACAAGGAGACGTCGACAACCATTAAAAGACAAAGATCAGCTACAGAGCTAAGAGATGATAAAAACAAGGGAGATGACACAGTCGCCTCCAAAAGAAAACGCGAGTACTTTGTCAATCAATATCCATCATCCCACAAAGGCCCTGCGTATGTCACGGCCATCTTCAATAATAGTCAAGTGAAACCCAGAAACTCACAAAACGCTCTTATGCTAGCGAAAGTATTGAGCAAGAACAACGAAGGCGTCGAAGAAATTAAAAACGAAGGGTTTGGAAAATTCAATATAAAATTTAAATCAGGTATCCATGCAAACAAATTTGTCAAGTCAGAAAACAAGGACCTACAGGGAATAAACGTATTCATTCCGAAATTCCGTACAACACGAAAAGGCATCATCAAGGGCTTCTCCACGGATTGTGAACTGGAAGACATAAAGAAATACACAGATACACCAGTTCCTATTCTAGATGCCAGGAGACTAAACCGGAAAACAAGGAACGTACAAACAGGCTCTTTGGAATGGATTCCTAGCGAAACCATTGTTATTACCTTTGAGGGCACAATTCTCCCAGACTATATTAAACTATACAAACTCATCCATACTTCTGTAGAGTTATATATTGAACCACTTAAAATGTGCTACAATTGCTTCAAGACAGGACACACAGCAAAATTCTGCCGTAGTGAAAAAATATGCAAAAACTGTGGAAAACCAGGACACAACCTCTCTGACTGCCCTACAACAGACTCACCAACGTGTGCACATTGCAAAGAGTCACATCAGACTCTGCATCCCAGCTGCGCTTCACTTCAAACTAAAAAAGAAATAAATAGACAAATGTCCTTACTTAACGTAAGCTTTTACGAAGCGAAGCAAATCGTCACTAAAAACAATTCAGACAACAGACCAAAAATTATACAAGACAACAAGGAGAACTTTCCCCCTCTTTGTCCACAACCTCAATATCAAATTCTACAACTTAAGGCGATTGGAGGACAACAGGCACCTGCCTCATCCTCGACTCCCATCAAAGCATGGACTAAAGCATCCTCAGGAATCAGTGTTACACCTAAAGTAACTACCACTGCACCTATACAACAACACAAAACTGGTAATAACCCAACTGAAGACAAGTCCAAAACTAGGCAGAAATCCTTACCGACCATCTTACGCACAACAACAGTAACAAATACTCCATTCAGCAACCCTAACATGGTAACCCTCATCCAGTCCCCCACCAATACAAAACCATCTCCTTCAATCAAACAATATAAACCAGCCCCTTCTACATCCTCAAAACTCTAAACTAATAAGGTTAAAAAAAAAAAAAAAAAAAAAAAAAAAAAAAAAAAAAAAAAAAAAGGGAAGAAAGTACAATGAACAACTATCTGCGCATCCTATTCTGGAACTGCAGGAGTATTCAAAAGAAAAAAATAGAAGTAACTCATCTGGCAAAAGAGGCTGACATCGTTATCTGCGTTGAAACCTGGCTCAGACCAGAAATAGATTTCCAACTATCAGGATTCCACTGCATAAGGAAGGACCGACACCAACGACATGGCGGCGGGATAGCAATCTTCATCGCCAAACACCTAAAATACATTCCTCTCCAAAATCTTGTAATAGCAGATGGGCACACAGAAACCTGCTGCATTCAAATAACAAACATCTCAGAAAAAACCACAATAGCAGCATGTTACCGTCCACCATCAAAAAAAATAACGGAATCACACTGGGATACCTTTATCCAATCTTTAAAAGACATTGGACCGTTCGTTATTATGGGAGATTTCAATGCCCATCATACAGAATGGAACTGCCACCAAACAGACGCCCAGGGAAGAACATTACTACAAATCATAGACAAGCACGAAATAGATATAATAAACTACAACACATCATCTCATGTTGAAGCAAGGAATGGTTCGTACAATAATCTCGATCTCGTACTGACACACGGTAGAATAGGAGAAGAAACCACAGTATCACAGGAAGAAGATCCTTCCGGCTCAGACCATTTCCCGCTACACATCTCTATCAACGTATCAAAAAATATCTACAGACCAAAGAACAACAGGCTATCATCACAGAGAACTGACTGGGAACGATACACAAACATGATGGATCACCACTTAGACACTAACACTCTATCTCTGAACACTTCCGCTACTGAAAAGTACATCCACTTCGTTCAGGGTATGACTCAAGCAGTCCTTGAGAGTACTCCGAAGAGAAAGCCAGTACACACACAAGTCCACAGAAATCCGGTTCCATGGTGGGATCATGAGTGCGACAGAGCTGTCAGACTCAGAAAAGCGTATTTTAAGACATGGCAACATCAATCAACCACCACCAATTGGTTTCTCTACAAAAGACAAGTAGCTCTGACAAAGAAACTGTTAATAGGGAAAAAAAGAGAAAACTTTCGCAACTTTGCCGCCAGCCTCTCCCATAAGACTTCAATGACATACATTTGGAATCACATCAGGATCCTTAAAAACAAGTGGACGTCAACGAAGAAGAAAGAGAGCACAAACTCCAATATTCTCAAGGAAAATGTTAAATTAGCAGCAGATAAACTCTCCCCTCCCTGGGCTCCGACCAATCCTATCATGAACATAGAGGTAACTCCAAATGCATTTCTAGATTCCCCGTTCGACCTCATTGAACTCAACACAGCCATCGACGGATCCAATCCCAACTCTTCCCCCGGACTTGACGGAATTGACTACAAAATGATAAAAAACTTATCACTCAAATCCAGACTCCTCCTACTTGATATTTACAACGAGCTATTCACAAACCACTGCATACCAGAAGCCTGGAACCAAACCCAGGTCCTATTCATAAAAAAGCCCGATAACCACAACTTTAGACCCATCTCACTCACATCTTGCATGAGTAAAATCATGGAAAGATTAATAAACAATAGATTACTCTGGTGGTGCGAAAATGAAGGTCTTATCCCTCCATCTCAAGCAGGATTTAGAAAAGGCCGTTCCTCTACAGATAATATCCTCAATCTTGCTACCTACATACGCTCCGGTTTTGCACAAAACCAATACACAATCGCAGCCTTCCTAGACGTCAGTGCAGCTTTCGATAACGTACAATGTCACATCCTCTTGAAAATTCTAGCCAAGATGGGTATCTCGCACAACATCCTACAATTTATAGCAAACTGGTCGTACTGCCGCTTTGCCTGGTCCCCCAGCTACCATGGCATGAGGGTCATATACAAGGGCCTGCCACAAGGTGGAGTCCTCAGCCCACTCCTATACAACCTATATGTTGCCAACATCCTTCAAGATCTTCCCAAACAAGTTCAAATCTCCCAATACGCAGACGACATAGCAATATACACAAGAAGCTCTCTCCTGGACATAGCCAAAAGTAATATAGAAAAGTCGTTTACAAAGATAAGATCCAATCTCTTTGCAATAGGCCTTGACCTCTCCTCAGAAAAGACTAACATAGTAATATTTAACAACCAGAGACTAACAGCTGGATGCACTCACTTTCAATTAGACTCGACTGAAAAAACAGACGTAGACACTGCAAAATTTCTTGGAATTCTATTTGACAACAGACTAAATTTCAAAGCCCACATCCTCTCATTACACAACCGTTGCTCTCGCACAATGAACATTATCAAATTCCTCAGAGGAGCTTGGTGGGGAGCTCATCCAGACACACTAATTCTTATTTACAAGTCCCTTATCAGATCCAGATTAGATTACGCCTCCCATATATACTTTCCCAGACAACAAACCTTAGTAACAAAACTCGAGTCTATCCAAGTGCGTGCCCTGAAACTGGCCCTCGGTCTCAGAACATCTACTCCCACTAACGTAGTTCTAGCTGAAGCAGGAATCCCCTACCTCCAAAATAGAGCATCCTTTCTAGGCAAAACCCATCTCGCCAAGATCACCTCCAATACAAATCACAGTGCAAATAATAACCTAAAAGAACTACACCAAATAATCTGCAAGAACCCGAGTATTATGCTCAATAATACCTCCAACGTTCTCATGCATTGCATTGACAAGGTCCAAAAGATCTCCGAAATCTGTCACAAAGATGTTCACTTCCCTTGTATAGCTGCACCATACATTGTCCTCAAAACTCCAATTTCCTGCGACCTTAAAACAGGATTTCACCTACAAGATTCCCCTCACCCTGATGCAGAATTCAAAGACCACATTATGACTCATTATCCTAATCACCTATGCATCTTCACTGACGGATCCAAGATTAAAGGCGGGCTTTCAACAGGTGCAGCCATAGTCTGCCCCGAAAGAAAGATCGCAATCTCCTTCAACATAAACCCTACAGCATCGGTGTACACAGCAGAATGTGCTGCCATATCGTTCGCTCTCGATCATTTCAACAACTCCGACAAACCCCTACTAATTTGCTCCGACTCTCTCAGTGCCCTCACTGCACTTAACAGTTCCACCACAAACACCCGAACCAACTTTCACATAATCAATATAAAAAGGAAAACATTAAATCTAGCAAGCATATCCCACAATCCAAGTCAAATCACATTCATATGGATCCCCGCCCATTGTGGCATACAAGGGAATGAACTTGCTGACAATCTAGCAAAAGAAGCCACAAGCAAAGAGCCATCCCCCCAATATAAAATTCCCTATACAGATTTTAAAGAGTCCTTTAAAGACGAAACGTGGAACGAGTTCCAATCGCTGCTCGGAGCTCGGTTTCACAACAAAGGAATCAAATACCATCATCAATTCTTCAAGCCACGGAAAAAACCTTGGTACAGAGAGCATGATCTTCCCAGAGAACTTATTGTAAGATTTGGTAGGATGAGGACCAATCACGTCAACACACACGAATCCCTAGCCAGACTCAAGATAATTGAACACTCCACATGTGAATGCAATCACCCCACACAAGACATAGATCATTTACTATGGCACTGTCCTCTCAGAACCAATAAAAGGAATCTAATGATTAACAAATTACTAAAAGACAAATGGAAACCTCCATTTAAAATTGATACATTCCTGGAAAACATTAGCATCAGAGCCCTAAGCTCCATCAACGACTTCTGCATTGCAAACAACATGTTCCTCTAACTTAGAAAAAGTCATATTGTACAAGTGCAATAAATGTAGTGACTGAATAGATGTAAAAGCTTAGATAATAAGAACAAATAGTAAGTAAGATACAGTAAGGAGTAAAGTACAAACTGTGATATGTTCAAGCTACGAACCAAACAGAGAAAACGGATACCAAACAAAGAGGAAATAAGAGATTTAGTTTTATCTGGTTATATATATATATATATATTTAGTTGTAAGTATTAGTATATAGTTTATATGGACAAATAGATATAAGTAAAATGTATGTTATGTTTAACATGTTTAATATGTACTGTTTGCAAGCCAGCTTATGGGCCAAGTTAGGCCTAAAGCTTAAATAAAAAAAAAAAAAAAAAAAAAGCAACGGCTGGCTCGATCTGCAAATTATAGCGTGCAGCACGCGCACTTAATGAACTCTCGTGGAGAGGTGAGATTCGCATTTACCCCGGCGAAAAAAAAAATCACATCGAAAGCAATCTGCTGGTCATGCTTTGTAGTTGGATCGGATAGGAAACATGTACATCCTCGCTCGGAAGTGCCGGGACGCTCAAAAAGGCTAACCTCAGCAATTATTAGATCCGAACCATCGAATATTTTTGTTTAAAGAATTCCTTTGGTCCATAAGAAATTGTTGAAGAAAATTTTTTAAGAGAACCATTTTATTTTCACTTTCTTTGTATGTACTATCTATTCTATGTTGTACTAGTGTATTCGTGTGTTATGTGTTAATCAATATGTATTCTCTTAACCCCTTGCTGTATAATAACGAGTCACACTCGTGACGAACACTTGAAATGTAATCTGATAAATATGAATATGTTATGTTATTCTTTTAAGACGAAATGAAATTCAATTATTTTGTTATCAATATTTCAGCGTTAAAGTAAATGTATGTATGCAACAGATACAAATTTTCTATTCTCATCAGTGAAATTATTAAAGACAAAGAAGTTGCAATTGTTGTAACCATGAAGAGAACGGCGAGGGGTTAAGCCTTAATATGTACTGATATTTTTTACAAAAACACTTAATTAACTCAGTTTTCATGCTCGGAGATTTACACTGATTGGCTTCTGAGATCTTTATATTTGCTAATATTTATGAACGAGAGTGTACTTCAGCTAATTCTTGTTTTTAAGCACCAGAATCAGGTATTATCACAGAACAAACCGACTTAATGGGGAACCGTGGAATTAATTTTCCCCGATGCATCGACGGACAGGAGGAGATTTTATTGGATCGCGAGTGGCAGCCGAGGATCGTTATTGACCGACAGACGCTCCGCCGATTGAAAAATACTCGGGGATATAATAGCCCTGCCCAGGAGCCTCATAAATTACAAGGGTCGTCAATTAATAACTTGTAATGGCTGGTCGAATCGAGGAACGATCGTTTCCTATAACGATTCCACAGAAAACCGTCGGCTCTTCTTCGAAATGATCCGCGCTGGATCATTAATGTGATAATTGTATCATATTGCGGAGTACTGTTAGTTCCATGCGTCTCCGTGATTTAATCGTTTCACACGATTATCGTATCCCCAAGCACGGAAAATTGGCAACGCGAAACTCCATTTGAAAAAATTAATCTTAAAATTAAAAATGCTCTTCGTGTACAATTACTTCCTAACCAAAATTACAATGCAAACCCATATCACGTCTTGGATTTTAGTAAACTTTTAAAGGCGTGAGAAAAATTCAGGAACAATTAGTTCAATTGGTTTGTGTACAGTGGCTTGCAGGAAATTCTACATTTTTCGCTTTATATTTAAAAAATTTCAACCAACGCTGATCACAAAAGAATCATTTTTCAATTACTGTAGTTCTTACTCACTCTGTCAAATTTTCGGAAACAAGCATCTCTAATAAGACGGAAAAAATCTATTGAATTTTTGAACACCACCGCAAGTTCTTTCGGGAATTACGACAGCATTGGCGAATGCTTCATGACACTACAAGCGTCATAAACACATAAGCCCCCATCCTCGTTGCACCGAGCAGTTACAGTCCAAAAGGAATTATTACAAATTTACTGATTGGCATTGTGTTAAAAGAGAGGCGGAATCTTGAAGTCGCGTCGTCCCTTGTGATATCGTGCCATTAATTTCGTGGCTGTAGTTTGGCCCATAATATGTACCTGTCGTGTACCGACTATAGCATCTCGCGCATGACAATCAACGTGTAACGCGAGCTTAATGGATTCGCGTACCCCGTTTAAATCGACTTCCACGTCCACGTGCACTTCGATGGTTTCACACGCGAACAAACATATTTCACCTTAGTTAACATGTTCACTGTCACACAAAAGTCCATAAATAAAAGATACACAAAATCGAATACCAACTTTAGAAAGGCGAGTGCCGACACCTGTACAGTACTAACTTCAATACTCAATATTAAAATAAAAACATCTTCTAAACTAATGATTTTTTGCCATTAATGATAGTACTTTTATGTAGGGAATAACGAGTAGCATCGACTAGTGCATTAAAAAATATACAATTGCATTTAGAAAACAAAGATGACCTTCGTATGACCTCTACGCTTTCACATAGGAAAAAAATATATACATGGGAAAGTGTGCCCTCTGATACCGTTTGAGTTTTGTCTGAAATATTTTTTAATATCATCAACAGTGTCCGAGATATTCGACTGGGTCGATTTAAATGGGACACCCTTTATAACACTCTTCGTGACTAATTTAAGTTCAGAGCTAGGGAAAATAGTATTTGAAATAGTAAATAGTAAATAATCCTATTTATTTTAGAGTATGTGCGCAATTTTACAAATAAAATATTTTATTTGATGCAGTAATTTTTGAAAATAGTATTTTATTTGAATAATATTGATAATATTTGTATTTTGTCTCTCTCTTTATTTTCAATTTCAATTATAAATATTATTGCTGAAAATAATGGTTGGAATTCAATACATTTATGAGTGTAAATCGTTTCTTAACGATAAGATACAGTGTATATGTTTATGCGGTTTCTCAGAGTATTATAACAAAAGTGTTCCAGATTGTTAAAGAAGAAATATTTTATTTTCTGGATCAAATTGTTGAAATAGAAATATTTTATTTTCTGGATCAGATTGTTGAAATAGAAATATTTTATTTTCTGAATCAAATTGTTGAAATAGAAATATTTGATTTTCAGGTTCAGATTGTTCAAATAAAATACTATTTTCTTTAAGCAAAATAAAATCTAAAATATTAAATAGTATTTGAAATATCTGTTTCGCCAAATAATGCCCACCTCAGTTTAAGTCACACCCATCGCTTAAGGAAAATTTAGAGGATAACAAAATACAAGACCTCTTTAAGTTCATTAAGGATTCCAAATTGATTAACAAGCTACTGTAACATTAAATTTGTCAAGTAATGTTGTCGTTAATAGCCTCGCTGTTGATGCAACATTAAATTCAAGCACAAACAAAAAAAAAAAAGAAATTCCGTTACAGGTCTCCGTTGCGAGTTGTCGCTTCCGTTTCAAGGTAATGTGCAGACGTACGAAACGTGTCCAGTTGCCGAAATCGTTCCACGTATTTCCGTTGCATTAAAAATTGGTCCGCATTATTTCGCCGCTGCAATTATCCGAACGCATCTTCGGCGACCCGGCACGGTTGCAATTTTCTGACACCTTGTTTGATTACCGTATTCTGGCCCGCTTTTGTGTCCGCTTTTGACATCCACACGATTCTTTTATACTCTAACAAATTCGAAAGTCGTTTGCATGGAGGAACTATTAATTAACGTGGTTATTTTAATATTTTACAGCACTTCGCGGAAAAACGTTGAATCGCGAATTTAATCCGAGGTAAAGGATTCCTATACACTTTTTTTAACGATTAAAACGGAATATGATTAACCCGAGGCTACACGTTTTCTTTTTAAATCTTTCTACTCTATCATTCGATAGTACTCGCTTTATCTGCACGCATCTCTTATCTTTATGATATCTGTTTACGCTACTGTTTGTTATGTGTCTTGCGTTTTTGTTCTTTTATCTATGATTTATTAATTCAGCAATTTCACACCTCGCGCTTCATAATAATAGATCATCGTGTACATGGATCCTGTCATCAAAACATTAATTGTATTTATCTGAGAATCAATTTAAAAGTATCATTGTCAGGATAAGTAGACTGCGTACAGAATTTTTAAAACTCCGTATTTAGAAATAAACTCGGTATTTAACATGTTTTAAAATAAATTTTTATTTATTATAGTATTTGTATATGGGCCAAATAAATGTTTTCTATTTGCCAACTAAGCTGTTCAACTGAGAGATTCAATTTACCGACTACAGGTAAAAATCTACCAAACATCTGTGGGGACACTGTTTCCCCCACTCCTCGCACCGAGAGTGGGGAGTGGCGCCGCCATGTTGCGTCGCCGACTCCCGCTCCTTCTTGCCGTCACGACTGTGAAGTGGAACGGACGTTGAGTCCAATCTGAGTTTTGTTTCTTTATCCTGCCGTTACCGTATCCTCGGAATTGGTGAGTGGAGCACCCCGGTATCCCTATACGAGGGACCGCACTAGTATTTCCACAGTACTTCTGCTTAGGCGCCACCTGACGCGCATCAGTCGAACTAAACTTGTCACATTTTTGCTCTGTATTATCGCACATCATGAATTCTGACGCCAGAAAATCAGGCTAAGACGCGGTACCACTTTTCTCCCTTATTACTCAGAGAATCAAGACGTAATATAGCTCATTTTATAGCTGGAGATATAATCTGTGCTGCTCAACTCACGATAGCATCCAGAAAACTCATGCAATGGCATAAAAATGGGTCGCTCTACATTGCTGAACATCGAATCAATTTTGGCCTACTTCCAACACTTATATTAGCAAATATATGCTTAATTCATATAAGAGACGAGTTGAGCAGCACAGATTTAACCTTCCTCTTTCGAATGAGCCCTTGTCCAGCACAAAATATGGTCTTATAAGGACGAAAAGTGGTACCGCGTTAACCCCTAAAATGTCGGTAATTTCGTCGGTATTTTGTCACTCTAATTTATCGCGGTGGTACATCGCATAGGCCCTTAACGATGTGGTATTTCAGATCACTGTAAGTTCCACTTATCCCCGCGCCCACCTGTGCCCACTTTTTGCGCCGCTCAATAGCACAGGGGCTGGCAGTCTTTAATAGTATCTCGTCGGTGTCAATAGTATAGGGGCTGGCAGTCTTTAACAGTATCTCGTCGGTGGTCGAGGAATGTAACATTTCATGATAACCGATATAGTTCCGTGATAATTCACCTTTTCACCGACGAGAATCTCCTCAGTGGTCTTCTACACCGACGAGATGCCGCGGTGGCTTTCTGTTTCTTACTCCGGCGACAATATATCCTACAAGGCGTAAGAAAACGGCAAAATTTCTGGGACGACACGATGTCCCGTAAGGGTGGCAGTCTTTAACAGTATCTCGTCGGTGGTGTCAGGTCTATTTCTATATCTCGTCGGTGGTGTCAGGTCTATTTCTATATCTCGTCTGTGGTATTATATTTTTTACCTGCGGTACTAAATCCATTTATCTACCCCACCGACGCAGTCTTACTTGTTAGTTCACGAGCACATGTTGAATTTAGATAGAGGGCGCTGAACCACCGACAAATATCTCGTCTTTATTGGAACTTTTAGCGATGTGGGATTTCAGATTATTGTTAGTTCCACATTATCCCCGGTACACTAAAAAAAAAAAGAAGTAATAAACAATCGCAACATGGCAATTGTTGCAGTTGCAAAAAAATGATGTAAATAGAAATACGTCCTCTAAAAGCCACAAGTGATGTCTATACATATAGATTATTTGTTGCTTCGGATCATGTAATTAACAAGGTACTTCATTAAAGCGACTAAAACTAGTTTCAACTGCAATCATTTACTCAGCATTCTATTTAAAAAAAAGCAAATGTTTGGCATTCCGCGAAGAGAACGGCGGCGTTGAACTTTCGCAAGGCAAGCGCGACGATACGTGTCGTTAAAGGAATGACTGTCTATGGCTAAGATTGTTCAGCATCGTACAAAGGAAACGATCATTGTTAATTCAGATGGAAATGATTCGAGCGTTGGGGCTATATTTACGCGAAGAGTACGTTACGTCCGAGCGAGACGAATATGTACCTCCAAATCAATATAGCGGTTCCGAGAAAGAGCAGAAATGCCTTGACACACAGTCCTTTATCAGTTGAAATATTAATGTGCCATCGTTCGTCCGACGGATTCGATGCACGAGAACGGTATTCTCTTGCAGCGATGATACACGTTTTCAGTGAATGCTCGCCGAGTACGTAATTCATGCATGGTTAAAAAAAAACCACGGACTTCACTTGATACAGTAATGAGATGTATTTCTAGAATTACAGTTCTAGTTCTATTTTGATATTACGCTACACCTTTCACGTTTAGAGGAATGAACCGAATGCCACAAAAACATCGACGCGACGCGACGGCGGGGAAGCAGTTCCCCGGCTATGCTATACGGTTAAAATGGCAGGTTTTCTTCCGTTTCAGCTGTGTGTCAGAAAGTTCAGAAAAAGTAAGTAGGTAAAGTAAAGCATTACTGGAAGCAGAAGCCAGGTGTGCGTTCCGCATAGTTAGACCGATTAGGCGAAAGTTCTCTGGGTAGATGGTTTGCGCATTTTCCCCTTTCCGTTTCCGAGGTAAAGCATAGTTCGCGAGTTCCTATACAGGAGCCGATACATATTTATTTACAGGACGCGTAGCGTCTGAATAGAACGATCGATCTTTCCCCCGAGATACTTTTGATGCTGTTACGTCTGCACTTAATGCCTTATAACGGAATCGATATACATATATAAGTGAAACGAGTTTCATATCTGCGGAATGTTGCTTCCGCGTATATTGCGCCGATGCAGTCAATTCTCCTAGATAATGTTGCGACCTCCTTTCAGGAAACGAAATTATTGCTCTCGAATATGTACGTACCGGCAAATCGATCGAATTCGGCTGTGATTTCGGTAAAAGATTTATGTCCCGATCGTAAAATGTGACGGAAAATTTCAAACATTACTGTGAGAAAATCTGCGTCAAACGACAATTCGGGTTTCATGTGAAATTCGACGTTCCTTCCAGCAAGTAAAATTATGAATACTTAGAATTTTACTTGAAACAGTTTAACCCTTTGTGTCCCGAGTTACGTTATTTTCATTTCTGTATGATATGGACCGTTTATTTTGAACCTGATACAAGTGCATTTTTTGAAAAGTTTCAGAAAATCTGTTTGGGTTTATAAATATTCGCAGTACTGTATTTTTTCTATCGTTTTCCTAATAAACTATTACTTGAGCCTTCTACGTGCTCCTTCGTTGTCATGTCCAGGACAGAAGAGTCACCTAGCATAACACGAGCGCGGAACATGCAATGACTGTATTCCGAGCAGGAGTTCCGATGTTATTTAGGAACTTTGCAGGGACCACACGAAAACTTGCATTAGGTCTCTCGCAAAGGTGAAGTTCCTTGTGAACTTACTTGCAGTAATATCGAGTATAAAATATGCTTCCGTTGAACGGTATGGGTTTCTCAACCGCTCGTCGTTTGCTTGGGATGATCTTTCCGAAGGTTTACGATTAACGTATTGCGCGATACGCAAGATACACCCTAGTAGCATTTATGGTTGGCATTTCGTTGAAAGATTGGTTGGGCAACCGTTACAAATGTCGTCTTTTTTTGCAGTTGGGCCAACGATCATGGCCAACGTAGGGCCAATGTAGAGGCAACGTAGAGCCAACGTCACTATAATACAAGTGGTCAACTGGGCACGCTAACATATTATGCTGATCTTCTCCTTTATGGTTGTTTTTACAGTATATAAACGATGTATTTCCATGGTAAAAATTGGAAAAAGAAGGGAAAAACTAATTATAACCACATCGTGACTTGAACCCAGACCGCCTGCGTATTCAGCTGATGCCCTACCGTCGAACGTAGAGAGATGTCTTGAGCATTGATGCTATGATCTGGATTACTACGTATGAGCCCCTTAGTTGACAAGTGAATTAAGTCGCTTTTCTTAATATTGTAGAAATTAGACTTCCGTGTAATATCGTACAAAAAATTAAATACACAATATAACTTTATTGTAACCACATAAAGCGAAAGAATGGTAATTATGTCATTATAACTTAAAATAATATCCATATTTTTTTCAATAGTGATACCACTTTTTTGTGAGAAAGTTACTTACGCCATATGGCTATTATAGTGTATTAATAATCCATACAAATGTTATTTTTAATGCACTACAAGTTTTCTGTATACTATGTATTAAAGTTTAAATCAAAATATCTAAACGAATCTAAAAACGCAGAGTCCCATTCTGAAGAAATCCGAAAGGGTTTTGTTATACTATAAAGAGCAGTATTCCTTGCCTTCCCCTTGGAAAATGGAAAAATTAAAGAAATAAAGAAATTCGAAGGCTGAACACAATAAAACTTTAGTGGACTATAACATATTTTTGGTTGCAGCAATATTTCTGGCGTTTGTTAGACGATGTATTTAAATGTTGGCAGATTTTCGTTGGGCCAATGTAGTAGTATCGTTGTAAATTTCACGTTAATTAACCGACTATAATAACTGTAGGCCCAACGTTGGATATTCATTGGCAAATTGATACAATTTTTCGTCGTAAGCCCTATGTTGGGGATTTGTAGGCAAAACGTCTAACCATATCCCAACTAACTCTCAACCGTTGGCCACCGTTGGCCAACCATAAATGCTACTAGGGCATATGTATTTCTGAAAACGTAGGACATTTTTTTGGGTAATGTCAAGAAATAAAGTATGCAATTGTTTACGTACCAATTGTTAGGAGATACTGTTCATCGAAACCTCAACTAATTTGTGGGTAATCTCAATTACAAGGGAATTTATACAGGACGTTCGACTACAGGTGGGAGAAAATTTTAGGGGTGGTTCTCGATGACAATATAAGACGAAAATAAAGAATAGAAAAATTATGATTGCAGAGATATGATTATTTAGTTATCCAAAATTAAAAAACCAACTAAAATACGGCAACCCCACCATCACTGGTGTACGTTGTGCGCGACATCGATAGGAATAAATCAATTTCCGATATTCCGGGTCGACCGGTATCCGACGTTATTAAGAGCGGCCATTTAATATCTGCTTGATGAAAACTTGAGAAGATTCCTCCTCGGATTGCCAAGATTAATAACGGTCGATATGTATCTGAAGATTCCCGAAGGAAGCGTCACTGGCAAGGGGTAGCGTCGGGGTGGGTCCAGGGGTGGGTGTGCAAGCAAAAGAGGAAAAGAGAAACGAGGGAAGAAGAATGGTGGCGAGCAACGAGTCGGGGAAGCCACTCAGAAAGTAATTTGCTCAATGCTCGGCCGAACAGGAGAGACCCATGTAGAAGCCGTCGGGATACGTTCATAGATGAAGAAAAAGGAGGAAGCGGCTGGAAGGGTGGAAGAAAGATTGCAGTGAGACGAGGCCGGTTGGGGGTGGTGCGGGTCTCTCTGTGTACGCTGACGAGGAGAGAAAATCGTTTTATAGGGCGCTGTAATAAAAAACCTCTCCCACACTGCCTTTAGCTGCACTGTTCTCAGTAACGTCTTTATTTCCAAAGTAAATGAGGACGTGGCCTTCGTTGAATGCACGACTTACGAAAAAGAAAAAAAAACCGTAAACAGTGACACGCTGAGGCGGGGCTCGCGATGAAAGGTTGAACGAAACGCGGTGCCATGCCGCGCCGCCGCCTCATACCGCATCAGTCCAAGAAGAACCACGCGGGAAGAGGGCTGGAAAAGACCGCCTTCCCCTTTTGCACTTTGTCGCGTGCCTCACCAAGGAGAGCCGGCCGATGACAGAACGATGGAGGGCTCCTAGTCCGCCACTTTCGACACTTTTCTACCTTTGTATCGGTTCGGGTTTCGTTTCACTGAATCGGGAAACGCGGCTGCTTTGAAGGCCGACGCCGCGCCGCGCCGCGCCGCGCCGGGTCGGGCTCTTTCACCGGCCGAGGTTCAAAGCTTGCAATAGCTGTCGGCGATTCATGCCGCGCAGTTTCGGGCTGTCTTGGCTCAATTGTGACAAATAACGGGTTGCTGATGATGTACGAAATTTTTTATTAGGATGCCTTTACTTGATTAAATCATTCAGACTATTTAGTCGCGTTTTCGACGTATCCGAGGCAAGTGCTGAGCGGTCAATCACCGTCAGCGTTGCCTCAAAGATTCCCTTCGAGGCAGTAGATGAATAGAAATCACGGGAAGAGGAATAAAAATCAGAGGCAAACAGAGGGGAAGAAAGCAGGGGTTGGAAGAATAGGGGGCACGGAAGATAAGGACGTTTAACCAAAATATTACAAAGAAATAATTGCAATTGGGGAATAAAAGGACAACAATAAAATATATAGAACAAGAAACCTATACAAACAAAAATGAGGGTATATCAGTTCTTTTTCCCTAAAAGTTGTTTTTTTTTTAACGCGCAGATTGCAGTTTTTAAAAAATGACAATATATGAAGGCTGGCTACGACAATGGGGACAGCCAGAAACATAGAAACATCCAAAGGCAGCTGAAATCTTAACTTGAAGAGATTTTTCAATAGCAATGATCGTTGAGTATCGTAGAGATTACACTGCCAAAGGACGTGATTTAGAGTTTCACACTCGAAACCACATCTACACCTAGGGTTGTAAATAATACCGATACGAGCGAGAGAGCCAGCGAGATAGTAGTGATCAGCTCTGCTTCTGTTTAATGTGACAATAAAGAGGCGGGATAGTTTTTTATGTTTGAACCACGGATGACGGTTACCCCTAAAGAAATGAAGGAATTAGAATTTACCTTTGTACAAGCCCTGGTTTTTTATAATCGTGGAAGTATTGTGAAAAGCTTTTTTCATGAACAGTTCGTACAGATCGGTAAAAGAAATTCTCGAAATACCTAAGGAACAAAAAGTGGTAGCACTTTTGGCTAAATCGTCAGCAACTTCGTTGCCTACTTATGGGAGTTATTCCGAAGGAATTGATTATATTTTTTTATAATGTTCAAAATACAGGAATTGATTCTAGCGTTAACTTTGACAGATTCCAGACTCTGGAGAGCGCTTAGAGAATCTGAAAAACTACAGTAATTACGCGGATCATTGTCCAGCATAATGTCCATAGCACTGTCTATAGCAGCACATTCAGCCGTAAACACTGAGGCGTTTTTCTCAATGCTCATGTTAGTGTGTACATTGAGCTCCGGGCAAAAGCAAGCACAGCCCACAAAGACGGCATCCGGACTTTTACTGCCATCTGTAAATAAAGAAAAACCTGGGGAATCCTTCAAGAGTCCATTAATTTTTTTTTTTTGTGTTAGTTTATTTAAGGTCGCATCAACATCACAGGTTACACTGTCCAACAGCCAAAAAGGGTTTCGATTCTCACTATGCAATTATTATAGAGTTTTTTGCGCTGATTCAGAATCTGTCCTTAATTTTTCTCCTAGACGCATAGTTTTTGAGAAATTTGAGTTTGAAAAAAGACATATTTTTAGACTTTAAACAAATATTGTGATGTTATTATAAAAGATATTGAATTGATCTTTACAGCAAAAGATTCCTTAGACTTTCCCAAATGCAGTGATATCCAATATTAATACATTATGATTGTCTAAACATGTTTAAACGATCATTAAAGACGGAGAGACACCACTTTTGCACCATTTTTTGACGATATTTTTGAATTGATCTCAAAAAATAAGGGTCCAGCGGAAAATCGAACTATACCACGCGCGACAGCAGACTTTTATCTTGAGAAACCACCCTTTCAAGTTTGCAACGTCAACGTTTTTTTCGAACCAGAAAGCAAAATATATATGCCTACAGTCCGACATGAGTTACATTCTCGAACCTGGTTTAGACTGTATTAAGAACAGTGTTCAGAAACGGTAAATCTTAATTTTTTACGACCATGCAATCGGTTCCGAGTTCGAGGAAAGATATGGGTGTTTATTACACGCGACACAGGCAATGCAAAAAACCTGTCGCGCGCGAGCACTTCTTATGTGTCTCGACCGATCAGCTGCGCGAGCTCGACAACAAGCGACGAGGTGATCGACCGTGTATGTAAACCTCGCCGCTCTGACAGTTGTCGAACTCATCATATTGTCTCGTGGGTCATCGTCTCCTATGTTTTCCTTACAGTGATTCCGTTACCTAATTCCTTTGTCTCCCTCACGGCTTCGTTTATTAGGTCATTACCCTAACGAACGTTGCTGCGATCCTCGACGTTTAATTTCAAAGTCCCCACTCCTTAATCCTTCCGAAACCGATGGCCCACGACTGTATAAAAGAGAGCAACGCGTGCCGCTCGAATAATTCTCGTAATTTCTCTTCTGTCATACTGACCCGCTACTGTATACTATTCAAAGTCGTTACGCCCGGTTTATACCCGCGATACTCGCGTCTAACACCGACCGTAATCATTCATTTTCATTGTCAACATTTTGTGCCTCGTTCCTTCTGTATTTTCCGTTTCTTCTCAATATATCGTTTTGTTACATACATCTGGCAAACCTTCTTTTCAATACCTTACATTTCTATCTTTCACAACTAGAGTTTACAACAAACAGGCAGGCACGATTAACACTAAAAGATAATACAAACCCTGTATTCGTAAAACATCGTACAGGTCCGTTCAAATTATTACCTCTAGTTGAGGAGGAAATCGAAAATTTAGAAGCAGCAGGGATCTTAGTGAAAGTCAATACGTCGGAATGAGCTACACCCACAGTGCCTATTTTAAAGAAAGAAGGGAATATTAGAATCTGTGGTGACTATTGTGTCACATTAAATCCAAATCTAACGGTAGACGATCACCCATTACCTACAATTGATGAACTATTCGCACAAATGGCAGGTGGAACTAGTTTTTCAAAAATTGATCTCCGACAAGCCTATTTCCAATTAGATGTTCGGAAAGAAGATCAGGCATTACTTACGCTAAATACGCATAGGGGATTGTATAGACCGACTAGATTAATGTATGGTTGGGACTGGGTAACGGTCTAACTCTGCTTTTAATCGTATAAAATAAATTTAATAAGTATTAAAAAGAGGTTGAATGCGCGTACAATGGATTCGAACCACACAGTTCAATCATCGGCGGAAGACTGTCGTCTCGTTTGTTCTTTCGAAGATTGCTCTGGTGTTGCGTTTTGCATTTGTTTCGTCTCGTGTTTGTTCTCTACGTTCGCTTGTCGCGTATGGCATTTGTTCGCGTGTTGCCTTGAGCCGCTTCGATTCCTACATTAATGTACGGGATTGCTTCTGCTCCAGCTATATGGCAGCGAGAAATTGAAAATATCCTACGAGATGTACCCGGAGTTACAGTTTTTCTAGATGATATAAAAATTACGGGGACAAGTGATGCAGAACACTTACATAGACTAGAGCTAGTTTTTCAGAGATTACATGAACACAATATCAGAATTAATCTAGAGAAAAGTACATTCTTTACAAATTGAATTGAATATTTCGGTTACATTATAGATAAGGACGGTATACATGTAATGTGCGATTGAATTATTTGTTGAATGTTCAAGGATTGTAGAGAGTAACAAACTGAAAAGTTTCACTGTAAAAATACAAGTGTTTTTTTATTAATTAAACTATTTGCCTAAACTATTTACAATGGTTACGAACCTGTAAAAATACAAGAAACAACATTCAGAGTTTGTTCTTCGCAATCTTGTTCCTCGTATAAACAATTCACTTTATTATAAAAGGAATAACTTGTTGAAGGTTAATTAGCAGTATTCACACGTGTCTGCCGAATCATTGTTTTTATTTCTCTGCCGCTACTGCGGACCCTTACTTATCGACTCACTGTATTGAGCGGGAAGATTTAAATCAATTAAGGAGCGCACTCCTTACATCTCCCCCCTCCGGGAGAGAAAAATCCTGCTCTCCTTCTTCATACATCGTATCTTGTATTGGAATAAGTTTTGAAATATGGAAGAGATTCGATTCTGTTTTCGTATGTCCTGTATTGATTCGATAAATTGATTCAGACACCTTTTCTTCTATCTTATATGGGCCTATTCTTAATTCGTCCAATTTTCTTCTGTTCAAACGATTGCCGTTCTCAACATATACTGTTCGCCTATTTGAAAATTGTAGTTCTTTCTATTTTTGTCGTAAAGTTGTTTGTTAAATTTGTGGTATTTTATGCTATTTTCCAAAGCCTTTTCTCTGTCTTCTTCTAACTCACTTTGTGTTTTTCTTCGTGATAACTCGTTTGGTAATATTGACGTGATCGTTCCTTCTAATAAATATTTTGGACTAAACTTTGTCACTGTATGTATCGTTTCGTTATATTTTTGCACACATTCATGTGCCGCCGTTGTCCAAGCTTTTCTTCCATTATTTTCGTTCACTTTACACCTGATTTTATTTATTAGTGTTTGGTTTAACCGTTCATTTAGACCGTTGGAAAAAGGCGCATTGACCGCTGTAAAAATAATCGGTATATTCTTGCTTTTTAGAAAGTCCTTATATTCCTTTGAATTAATTCCTGGATACTGGTCCGTTAGAATTTTTCCGATTTCTTCATTTTCTGCTATAATATTAGTTAATTTTATAAAATCATGAGCTGACTGTGATTTTGAAGTTAAGATGTGTGCGAATCTTGTAAAATGATCCACCAACAAGTGCAAATATTTTTTTGTGGATCTTGTGCCCCCAAAACCTCCGATTGTGTCAATGGACATTATCTCGAACGGTTTTTTTGCTGGACCAAGCTGTGACATTAATCCGTACTTTACTTGACCTCTGGTTTTATTTTTAATACAAATTTTACAGTTTTTGCATAATTTTTTTATATTTTCTGATAAATTCTTTGCTGAGTAGTGCGGTCTCAACATACTTGTCATTTGATTTATTCCAATATGACAGAATTGATCATGCAGATTTCTTATTAATTTCTTACTCAATTCTTCTGATATTATGATTTTTTTCTTCTTGTAATATATCTTGTTTTCCTCATACACGTTTTTTTGTTTCCTTAAATCTTCGTTTTTATTCTGATCATCTATGATACTTCTTAAATTTATTAGATTTACGGTTTGCAAGTTATCTTCATTATTTTCTTCTGCTTCAAATACCGGGTTTCTGCTTAAGCAGTCTGCTTCTATGTTGAATTTACCTGCATTATATTTTATCGTAAAATCATACTGTGACAAGTAGTATATAATGTCGCCTAGCTCTTCATCCGGTCTAGCTTTTATGTTTAAGTCTTTTAATGGCTTATGATCCGAGTAAACTTCGAAAGATCTACCCATAAGCCAGTATTGCCAAAACTGTACTGCTTCTTTGATTGCTAGAGCTTCTATATATATTGCCTTTTTCTTTTTTTGTGAATTATTTAATTTTTTTGAAAAATAGGCAACTGGTTTCTCTGTACCACTTTCTGGTTGAGGCTGTTTTAGTACGGCGCCCAATCCTTGGATACTTCCGTCTGTATAGATTTTTATCGGTAACGAAGGGTCATAAATTGTTAATACTGGCTTAGTGCATAAAAATTCCTTTAGGTAGTCAAAAACGTTTTGGCATTCTTGCGACCATACAAATTTTTGGTCCTTCCTTAACAGGTTGTGCAACGGTTCCAAAATGACAGCGATCTTAGGTACGTAGTCGTGATAGAAATTAACTTTTCCCAAAAATTGACGTATATTTTTCTGAGTTGTTGGAGTTGGAAAATCAACTATTGCTCTTAGATTATCTTTCATTGGTTCAACAGTATTATAACTAATAACGTGCCCGAGATAACTTACTGTATTCGACGCAAACATACATTTTGAGAATTTTAGTCTAAAGCCTTCTTCTGTGATAGCCTTCAGCAACTTTTCTAAATGTCTAAGATGTTCTTCAAAGGTTTTTGAGAATATCAATATATCATCTATATAGTTCACAGTAAATTCCGACAATTCGTGTTTTTTTATTATATTATTTAATATCCTCTGAAAGATGGCTGGTGATGTTTTCATCCCAAAGGGTAAGCATGTCCACTGATAATGCCCTTCTTGAGTTACGAACCCCGTTTTGCTCCTGTCGTCTACTCTTAGTGGAATAGACCAAAACGCCGAATTAATATCTAGTTTTGAAAAGTATTTACAATTTCTTGTTTTTGTTACTAAATCTTCAATTCGCGGAAATGGCTGCGATTTCTTGTTTTTGTTACTGCGATTGCGGTATTATAATTTTATTAAGGTCTCTGAAGTCAATGCAAAGCCGTGACTTCTTGTTTTCATCTTTCTTGAACGCTAAAGTTACTGGAGCTGCGAAAGGACTGTACGATTCTTCTATAAGATTTCTCTTTAACAGCTCCGATATCTGTTGCTCTATTTCTTTCTTATCTTGTATTGTGCATCTGTACGGTCGCTTGCTGCAATATTTATCTATTGTCAGATCTATTCTAGCTTCGTATTCCTTTACAGTGCCAATATCATATTTGTCTTTAGCAAATGCATGCTTATACTTATTTATTAATTTATCGATCGAATTTCTCTTTTCATTATCAAAGTGTTCCGTTATAGATACAAAATTTGTTGTATCTAAATTTTCATTAAAATTTATTTCATAGAAAACTTCTTGTTTCTCTATTGATGATTTTTGTCTATTTATTTCATTAGCACCATCAGGAATTTCTGTTTCATCTTTCTCATGTTCTTCATGACCAGTAATAGCATTTTCCATTTTTTGTGCTATCTTTAAATTTTCATCTTGAGTTAATCTAAATTTTTTTATAATATCTAGCAATGAGGAAATCAAATTTAAAATTTTCATTGTCTATAATGAAAACATTGATATCTTTTTCTATTTCAAAAATTTTTGCTTTCATTTTTATCAATTGCTCTGTCATATTAACACCATTAATTGTTCTAAGATTAACTTTTCCATTATCATTATCTTTTTTTAATTTTAGTTTCAGTACTTTTGAGTTGATAAGTGACACGTTCGATCCTGTGTCATATACCCCATTTATTTCAAAAGTTCCATTTAATATTATCTTCAAACTGATTAATGGTGTGTTTGTAAGTTTTTTGGGTCTTGTCCTTCTGCTTCAATTTCAAATAAAGAGTTATTTACTTTTTTTTCTGTTCCTTCCTTATTTTTGAACCAGCAGTCTTCTTCTGGATGAAAACGGATTTTTTTAATCTTTTCTTTGCAGAAAGCGCATGGCATTTTTGTTTTTAACTTTTGTCCGTTTGTCTTCTTGATTTCACTAAATTTTTTGTAAACTAGATGTTCTAGTTTTCCTAACTCATTGTATAAATCCTCTGTCTCAAGCAGAGTTCCTCTATCAATTTTATCACTTACAAAATTGGGTAAACCGACTGCAATGAGATCAATTAAAGTCCCAGTATCAATTGATCTTCTTGTTTCTAAAAGTAGCTTTTCTTTTCTCAATGCATATTCTATCAGAGAACCTGTTTGATATCTAAACATCATAGCATATCTGATTGGGTACCAGCCTTTATTTGCGAAGGTATCACAAAACTTTTTTTTCCATTCCTCCCACTCTGAGTTTATTGTTAATTTAATTAAAACACATTCATACCAATCCCAGCAAGACTTATCAAGGAAGAGTTTTAGTAATTTAATTTTTCTTCTATTCTCTGATATATTGTATCTTTCACATTCTTCTTCAAATTCGTCCATCCATTGACTTGCATTCTGTGTTTTATTATTAAATTTTTGTATGGTGATTTCCTTTGCAATTTTATCTAATGGCTTGTCTTCTACTCTCTTGCTGTTTTCAATCAATGTTTGTAACAGTTTTTCTATAGAAGAATTCTGTGCCGAAGCTGTTTCTTCCGTTTTGCACATTTTCTTCTTCGTCCAAGTATTTTCCTCTCATTTTTTCATCTAAGGTTATCCAGATTTTTCTGAATTGGTTCCTTTTTGTTAATGTTTTCCTTATCTTTGTAAACGCAGGTTGATTATTTATTTCATTGTGTAACGTTGCTGGCTGTAATTCATCTGGTATAGTGAACCTACGTCCATCTGGTGTCTCTATTGAGGTTATGCACAAAACGTTAGATTTTCCGTCCGCAGTTCCTCTCATTTTAAATTCAAACTTTAACTTCTCCATTGCTTATTAAACGAGAATGTTGTTTTGTAATGTGCGATTGAATTATTTGTTGAATGTTCAAGGATTGTAGAGAGTAACAAACTGAAAAGTTTCACTGTAAAAATACAAGTGTTTTTTTATTAATTAAACTATTTGCCTAAACTATTTACAATGGTTACGAACCTGTAAAAATACAAGAAACAACATTCAGAGTTTGTTCTTCGCAATCTTGTTCCTCGTATAAACAATTCACTTTATTATAAAAGGAATAACTTGTTGAAGGTTAATTAGCAGTATTCACACGTGTCTGCCGAATCATTGTTTTTATTTCTCTGCCGCTACTGCGGACCCTTACTTATCGACTCACTGTATTGAGCGGGAAGATTTAAATCAATTAAGGAGCGCACTCCTTACATACATAAAGACCGTAAAAAGATAGATGCTATAGAGAAAATGCGTACACCCCGCAATGAATCTGAAGTTTGATCATTCATTGGTTTCGTAAATTATTACGGGAGATTCATTAAGAACCTCAGTTCAATTCTATACCCCTTAAATAGATTACTGCATAAAGAAACTAAATTCATTTGGTCAAAAGAATGCGAACATGCGTTTACAAACGCAAAAAAAGCTTTCCAAAGTAACGAGGTACTGGCTCATTACGATCCCAAGTTACCTTTAATATTAGTTACGGATGTAAGTTCCTACGGCATAGGGGCAGTACAAGTCTCATGTTTATCCCGATGGGAGCGAAAGAACGATACAATACGCTTCCAGTACACTAAATGGTACACAAAAAAAATACGCGCAAATCGATAAAGAAGCTTACAGCATAATTTTCGGGACAAAGAAATTTCACCAGCATCTCTACGAGAACAAATTTACATTGTACACATAATCCATTAGTACACATATTTTCGCCTTCGAAAAATTTACCAATGTACAGTGCAATGCGTATGCAGCATTATGCATTATTCTTACGAGGTTTCGATTACACGATAAAATACAAAAATTCAAAGCTACATAGCAACGCGGATTGCTTATCGAGATTACCAATTTGAAATTAAAATGAAACTACGTACGACGTAGTAGATGTACATCAAATAGATACAATTCATTCATTACCAATTACATTTGATGATTTACAAAAAGCAACAAAGCAAGATGTACATTTAAAGAAGATATTACACGCGTTAGAAAACGGTACACAAATACACAGTAAGGATAAATCTTAAGGTAATAAAGTAGAGTACAGCATCCAACAGGGAGTTCTTTTACGCGGACATCGCGTAGTGATACCTAAAAGATTACAAGATAGAATTCAGAAAGAATTACACAGCGAGAACAATTTCGGAATCGTTAAAATGAAAATGTTAGCACGCGGTTACGTTTGGTGGGCGGGTATAGATAATGATATTGAGAAAATTACCCAAAATTGTGCGGAATGCAACGCTAACAAAAATAACCCACCAAAACACAAACACATGTGGGAGCCTGTTACATTTCCATTCGAACGAATACACATAGATTTTGCAGGCCCGTTCAAAGGTTACAATTTCTTAATTATTGTAGGAGCGTACACAAAATGGCCTGAAGTTTTCATTGTAAAAAATATTACGGCGGAAACGACAATACAGAAATGTCGTGAAGTTTTTTCAAAATTTGGTTTACCGGTACAGATAGTATCAGATAATGGACGTACGTTTGTATCTAATGAATTTCAACAATTCCTACAAAGTAATGGTATTAGCCAGAAATTGACAGCGCCGTACAACCCTGCTACAAACGGGTTAGCGGAACGTTTTGTACAAACCCTAAAGAAATCCTTACGCGCGATAGATATGCAGAAAGAAAATTTACACACAGCATTACAGCGTATATTAATGCGGTACAGAATTGCTCCTCATTGTACAACAAAAAAGTCTCCTGCAGAGCTAATGTTCAATAGAAAAATTCGATGTACATTAGACATAATGTGACCAAATAATAAGGAGGCTACACGAATAGGAAACGATACGAGTATCAAAAGTTTTGAGGAAGGAGAGAGAGTGTGCGTCAGAATCTACCAATACGGAGACAAATGGTTATTCGGTAGAATTACAAAGCGTATAGGAATATTACATTACATTATTAAATTAGATGATGGACGAACTTGGAAACGACACATAAACCAAATTAGGCTTATTGGAGAGTACACTCCAACACGTACACTTTCAAAAGATAGAAATAGGAGATATGCAGACTATTCCATTGAGTCCAAAAATACGGAACCACCACAAGCAGTCCATCCACTTACATCAAATATTCAACTTCGTAGATCTGAAAGAGTTAGGGTAGCGCCTACGAGATATAGAAATTTCCGAGTACATTAAGTTGTAATAATTATTGTATTATTGTATACGGCCTTTCTCTTTTAAGGAAGAGGGGTGTTATGATTACGAATACATACTGTTATATACACACTTCATGTTTCGTAAGTAACTCAAAACGTTAAAATAATGAATTATTATTATTTTTATTGTGTTCCATATATGAAAATACGATATACCTGCAAACTAATGTGTTATTAAATCATTTCTACGAAAAAATGATTGCATTATTTGTTTGTCAAAAAAAAAATTTTTTTCAAAATCGTGATGTCGTAGACAAATTTTGAGACCAGATTTGAAATCAGCGTGCAAAAATCTACGGGAAATGATATATAACATGTTTAAAAAAAATTTTTTCCGCGCGTGGTGATTGAAAAACTACCATTTTCTTGAAATAGTACAAGTTTAACGAATTTTATCAAGGTTAAAAAACGTTTGTACCATAATCTCCCTATTTTCCCGTATTCTGCAAAGTTTCAGCTTTAATTTAAAAAAAATTTCATCGCTCTACCTCATTTCTGTCGAAAGTTCTTTGATTTTGAATCGAGATTGGTCAAATGTCCCCACTGTGCGGCGTAGGGAATAAGGACGATAACAATAGCTGTTCCGATTGGAGGCTGGTAAGGTGGACGTTAAGGAGACTGCGAGGTGGTTGCCACGTGGTTAAGAAACTGCGCTCTCCGTGGTTGGCGACAGAAACTCTATTTATTGTCGTTTTGGTACGCACGCGACTGTTCCTTGATAGGAATACCGCGCCTGCCGACGGAGGCAATTGATTGTATTGATCGCACCGAGAAAAGACACGCGACCGGGCACTAGATCGATTGTAACTGGATGACTACTTTTTTTTATTCGCACGTGTGTTCGCTACGATACTTGGACAACGAGAGAGCGCGAGGACTCGACCCGACGGCTCGAGCGCGCAGACCTTCGTTAGGTGGGGATGACCCATAGTCGCTAATTGGCCGGTCCGCGAACGTGATCTAGTTTTCGGTAAGAAATCACGCCGAATCGGCGTAAACAACACGGATCACCTCCGCGGACCCGTGTCGCTCGACGTTCGCGCCCGCGCCGCCGCACAGTGTGCCAAATGGGCATTTTAGCTGGACAAAAGTCACTTTCAAATCAACAAAAACTAACTGGGCCAATATAATCTAAAATAACCATGTATTAAAACCCTTGAATATTAAAACTTAAAATTGTTTCGTTATATGTTTACAGAGCGTGTAAACTTCACCTTAAAGACGAACGGTTAACCTATAAATGAATAGCCACATTTCCATGCGCGCTAGAAATAGCTAAAAACTTACTAAGGAGTATCTAAATTTCCTTTATATGACGGATATAGCATCTCAAACCATGTATTTTAACTTTGGTAATTCCAAATTATCGATAACTTTTCTCTATTTTTGTAAATAAATTGTCAAAGAAGACATGTATTTTTCCACAGAAACGTCAATGTAACTCCTCTTCGTTAATGAATTATTATATGATCTCAGTCGATCTCAATGATGACTTTACAAGTATGTAAAAGTAGAGACTTTCTACTTTATTTTTATACCAAAATTGACTTGCAAAACGTTGCAAAACGATATGAATTGTTACATTGAAGTTGCGTCGTTTGACGTTCACGCTCGTGACAATCACAGCTCGGGCGCGCGTTCGGAACGAAGCCGATGCCGTCGCCACTTAGCGGTTTGTTTAGTCTACTCGAAACCTATGGATTGGTCTCATTCATTGTATATATAAGGAATAAACAAGGATGATATCTCCAAGATTTCCTCTGAACTTTCTTCCTATTGTTACGTTATTTTTGGGTTCTTTTTAATTCGCGAGGAGAGGAGGGGTTTTCCTTGGAAGGAGAAAAATGTGAGAGGTGTTTTTAAATTTGGTAAAAGAAAATATAATATAATAAAATTATTTACAATTACAAATATATATATATATATATATATATATATGTGTGTTAATTACATTGTGTGTATAATAAAAATTTATCCCGTGTCATCTTCCATGCACCGGGATAAATACTACTGTTGCTAGACCGTGACAGATGATACGCACCGATCTAGTTTTCACAGTGCTGAGGTCCGCACCTGTGAAGGGGAGTTTAGCTTCTATCTATATTTAGGATCCTCGTATTTGGAGTTTTTTCTAGATCTATTTCTAGCTTATCGCGGAAATCTTTATCTTCGAGGGGGGTTACCGTGGTAACCGCTCGTCTTCGGTCGCGTGCCCGGTCGCGTGTCCGGTCGCAGGTGTTTCTCGCGGTTTTTTAGTGACACTATGATATAATTCGTTTCTTCAGTCTCAAAGCGATCAGCGTGCAGTCTACATCTCCCTTGCATTTTTCCTACATCTTTCAGTTTCGTTATTTTTATTGTTGTTGTCGTTATTGTTGTTGTTGTTCTTGTTTTTATTGTTATTATTATTGTTATTATTATTATATTTATTATCTACGGCCCAAGTCCTTTTATACAAATGTTTACAATAGAACATAAAAAAAAAATTATATTTTTATTAACATAATAAACTATAATATAAAGCAGATTTGTTATTTATAAATTGAAACCTTATACTAAACCAAAGAATAATTTTTTCCCGTTAGAATATGTCTGAATCTCCAAAAAACAAATAAGTAAATTATATTTACATTCTGTTTGTCCATAATTAAAAATTACGTCTTCTTTGATAATATCTACTATTTGTTAAATCATTCTGTGCTACATAGGTCCATCACTAACTTTGTTGTAATTTATATTTAATTATAAATAACTTAAAATATATTGTTTAATTAACAAAAACCAACTAACTGTGATAAGAATTTAATAATTATTCATAATTTATACAACTGTAAACATATTTAGACTATAAACAGATTTAGACTTTTGTCCAGCTAAAATGCCCATTTGGCACACTGTGCGCCGTGGCGACGCGCCGGCATCGAACATTAGCGAATAAAGTATATCTATCTAAGAACGAGTGTCTTGACTCATACATAATATCCTTGAATAGTTGTTGGAATATTATTGGATTGGTATATTTTTTATGGAATTTTTGGAGGGTGGGATCAATTTGAAAGGATGGGGGAGCCCATGGATAATACTTTGGATTTGGTCTTGTTATTGCCTGAGGGAAGGTAGTGTTAGTATCATTTAGGTAACTATTTAATCGATGGTGGAATGGTTTTGGGTAGGTTTTTTTTGTTGTAGAGGTCGGGATGTCTATTTGACAAGACATTGGGATGTATGGGATTAGAGGGATTGAGGGACATTTTTGCAGCGTAGGAAAAACAAAGTTTTCTTCTTCTAATATGTAAAGGTCCTCGTTTGATTCAGCTAAAATACTCATGACAGTCCGCCAGGAATGTGGTAGTGGGGGAGCTCGAGAGGCTAGATCCAGTCCGCCGTGCTCGAACGTGTAGGTATAGGACAGGGGTGAAAAGTGGTTGGCGACTCCTCTCACGACTAAGGTTCTTGATACACGCACGTTCGCACACGCAAATAAATTTATTCTTTGCTGGTCCGCACGCAGCAATATCGACGTATAAGGGGATTAGGAAGGAGGTGGTGTATCCTCTCAGTTTGAAGGCCAGAGCTACAAATAGTTCAAAGTGCTCTCGGTTTCATCATCGAGAATGATGGAAGTAGGTAAATGGTTAAAACGTTGGATTGAGGAAGGTGAACGCGAACAGTCGTTGCACTGGATGGTGCACCGAAGAATTCTGACTTCAGACTTCAGCTGACTCGTGACTTCGACTGACTCCTGAATGGACTGACTTCGACTGACTTCGACTGACTTCTGACTTCAACTGACTTCTGACTTCAACTGACTCCTGACTTCGACTGCTTCCTGAATTCAACTGACTTCGTAGGTGTCCAGCTGCTTCCCTTATAGTCCAACGTTGGTGGAAGGGGGTAGTCCCAATCACATGTCAAATTGTTCCAGTGGAAGGGGTAGTGGATCACTGGAGGTGGATCGACGTTCCTGCGTCTAAGTCCTTTATCGTATTTTGTGAAATAATTCTGTTCTGAGACTATGTCCTTATCGTATTTCGTGAAATAATTCAGTTCTCAGACTATGTTCTTATCGTATTTCGTGAAATAATTCTGTTCTCAGACTATGTCCTTATCGTATTTCGTGAGTTAATTCAGGTGCAGGAATGGTGTTGTCGGTTCGAACTGTCGACTACTAATGATCGATTTGATCCGCTGTCTCGATGATTTCGACTTCTGGTGGGGGTTGCGACGTAGTAGGTTCACTAGACTGGAACGGACCGTATCAATAGGGAAACGGTCCCTTGAAACTTTATTCTTGTGAGATTTGAAATAGTGGCGTATGAATGAGGGGCAGGCCCCTTGAAAATATACCACAGGAACGGCCTGGGCTTGCAAGAGCAGGACGGACTGTGGTGACGAACGTCACACAGCAATTAGATGTTGGTTTGTAATGAAGGAGTCGCAGATGCTACTTTCGCTATTTACTAGGTGGTCAAATGTTGACCGGTGTTGTCTGAATCCGCTTTAAAACGGTGATAGAAAGTTTATACTGTTCAAATACCAGATTAATATTTTATTGATGATTTTTTCTAGTAATTTCCTTAAGGTAGATGTAAGTGAGATTGGTCTGTAATTTTGCGGATTGGTAAGGTCTTTATGCGGTTTGGGGATTGGGATCACCGTGGCTTCTTTCCATTTGTTAGGGAAGACTCCAGCTGCTAAGATATCGTTGTACAGATTTGTTATATATTGTATGGCATTCTGAGGGAGTTTTTTAAGGAAAATGTTGTATATTCCATCAGGTCCGGGACTTGAGCTATTGGTGTGAAATAGCATAGTTTCGACTTCGGATATCGTATTGGGTTGTTGATACCTTCTTTATAGTGTGTTTGATTAAATAATTTTCGAGATTTTTGAAGTGAAACTTCTTTTGCCGGGGTGTAAGCCTATTCGCGTCACGGAATTCGCGACACGAAAATGTGTAACGGAAGTGGTGGGGATGGTGAGTAAGGCCAGCGCGTTACCAACACCATCTAGGTGGTATTGTCGTTACTCGCTTTCGTGTCGCTGGCAGCTGTCCTATATACCCCCACTTCCTATGTAATATGTTCCGATTCTCTAAGTGCGTTACAAAGCTTAAAAAAAACATACGCGTGGAAGACCACGCGCGGCGGAAGTGAAACTTCTTGCAGTCTAGTAATGTTTAGAAGTAAATTAAGATTGGAAATGGTAAATAATCCTAATGAAGCGACAACAAGATCAGGAACAACTGATACAAAAAAAATAGCTATCATAAGCCAATTGTTTGAATGATAGAATCATAGAAAATCATAGAAAAAATAATAAACGATCAAAATTTGCGACGCAAAGAAGGAGAGCGTATGGGAAAGAAAAAGACATAGTTCATAGCATGTCCCATACGTTTTCTTTCTTTGCGTCGCAAATTTTGATCGTTCTGTGGGAGCATGAAAATAAATGAAAGAGAGGAGGAAAAAGGAAGGAGCGTTTCGTCCTAGACCCGCTAGAGGACTCATCAGTAAGGCTATCTAGCGGGCCCTGCCTTAGACGGTTGGAAGGCGTTTAAGGACGGTATATATACAAATCATTGAGGATGTCAATACTAGCGAGAAAGGTCTTTCTTTTAACTACGCGTCCCTCTTGTGGCGTGTGTAGGAAATTAGGCCGCCACAGTTCATTATTTTTTCTATGATTTTCTATGATTCTATCATTCAAACAATTGGTTTGTGATAGCTATTTTTTTGTATTAGTTGTTCTTGATCTTGTTGTCGCTTCATTACGATTATTTACCATTTCCAATCATAATTTACTTTTTTGTATTAGTTGTTCCTGATTTTGTTGTCGCTTCATTAGGATTATTTACCATTTCCAATCTTAATTTACTTCTAAACATTACTAGACTGCAAGAAGTTTCACTTCTGCCGCACGTGGTTTCCCACGCGTGTTTTTTCACGTTTGAGTCGTTCCTATATTCTAGGAATTCGTTGTCGTAGTTGGGGTCGTCGGAGTTTTTTGGAGCGGTTATACAATTATTGTTCACTAGTAGTATGGCGTTGCCGAGGGCCGAGTTATTTTTTAATCCATTGATTTAATGTTTTTGCACTGCGAGGTGCCCGCTAATAACTTCTCGAAGGACCACCTTCCTTACGGGAGGACTAAACACGATGTTGTAATAAACGAACTATATTTAACAAAGTGAAACTGAAGGCAGATTCGTTACAATTTTACAAACTTTGAAAATTAACATCTCTGCCGCAGCCTAGTCTGCACAGGAGAGAGATGTGTACAGGTCTACTAGTATGTTAATTCTAATTTCGACGGACTCTAGTCAACCTCGTTGAGGTTGCGGTGCCCCTTCCCTAATCGCACCAATTTCCCTTCTCTCGGATAATTGAGAGTGGGGGAGCTTGCAACTAAGGGTTGGAGGCGGGCCCAAAATCGCCAAGGTGTTCGCGGTGTCTACCCGTTGAGATCGGGGTGAGGGAGCGGACGCTTACGATCAGGTCAACGCGTCCCAACGCTCTCGACCCCGGCTGGCAGACCCCCGCATCTGGTAACCATAAACGACCAGGGGCATGACTACCTAGCCGAAGCGAAACGAGGGACCCAAGGATTGACCTCGCGTTTAAGTGTTTTATTACGGGCGCGCAAGGAAACCTAATGAATGCAAATCCTGGGACTCGGCAAAAAAGCCGGAAACTATGGAGTGCGCGCAGATTTTACCTTGACGGAGTTGATCGTCACGCTAAAGGACCGCGCACAAATCATATGGAAAATCTATCCCGGTTAAATTAGTTAGATTTTTTATATGTTGTAGCTTATGATCGACTGAACAAAAGATGTAATGGGCACAAAGTATATTTACTTTACACGCTTGCCGCACCCCCACTCACGCCACTCCACTCCTTCGATTTTCACACGGACCTACTACTCGAGTGACGAACCGTGGGGTTCTTATCTCTACTGTGACGCGCAAAGATTTTTGTGAAAGATTTCTGTTCACAGACCATTCAAAGTCATTCAAAATTCAAAAATAATGATACCACCTAACAGATTTTGTGAAACCCTACTATTTTTGTTTCAAACATTTTTCCAAAAAATAAATACTTCCCGAGATGTGAGTATTCGGCAGCTCGAATTTGTCATGTTTGACTGATTATAACTCGATAACTGTCCATTATTGAACTTTGTGCCTATTACATCTTTTGTTCAGTTGATCATAAGCTACAACATATAAAAAATCCAACTCATTTAACCGGGATAGATTTTCCATATGATTTGTGCGGGGTCCTTTGTATGACCGAAGATTAGACGAAGCTGAGTAGTACAATGTGATTGAATGTTTGTTTATGTTCTGTGACCCTTATCAATAATTACAAGAACGGTAAGCCAACAACCAGAGAAGACACAAAAGTATTTGAAGAGTGCTTTCAGACAATTTATTTTCTATTCCAGTTGACCTTGCATGACCTTGAACGACCTTCATAATAGGTCACAGAATGTAAATAAAAAACCATACATTTAAAAACACAAGGTTGACCTTCATATCTCCTTTCCGTCTCCACCTATAAAAGAATTAGTAATATCAAATTACGAGCGCTTCGAGACCAAGTAAGTTTGGTCTGTTACATTTTCTTCTATCTTCAAAAACAAGCGAGTTATTCAGGTGACCTGTTTATAGCGCTCCACCCTGTATACTTGGCGCCGGAAACTTAGAATGTGTGAGAACCCTGGCTCTGACATACCAGCTCTGAGGAAAGTAATTGTAGATCCTAGTCTAATTTTTAGTTCTTTAAATACGTTTTCCAACACATAACGTGGAATTTTTGGGCAGACATTGGATAAGATCAGCCTTTTAAATTTGGTTAATAAAGGTCGATTTTCAAGCGATATGTTGCCAATGATTATTTTAGTTTTGTTTTCCGTTAGTTTATTTACTATGTCTTTACTAGAGAGGTAGAAACATATTCGGCTTCTTAAAATTCTTGAGACAAATCGTATATTATTTGGGTTGACTAGTTTGCCAACCGCATGGGTGTAGTCTTTAATCGGAATTCGATCAATTGAGTCGATCACAATCGCTTGTTCTTTTGTCGGAAAGTTTTCCTTTTGAGTGACGATGGTATAGCTGGATGGGGCTGTTTTACTTACAGTTTGATTGGCTGTTAACGTGACGGTGTTGAAATGCGCTTCTTGGTCAGAAGTCATTTCGTTTACTGCGGAAGTATCGAATACCCGGTATGGGTATATGAACTTCCGATTGATGCACACACTGAGTTCGACACGAGTTCTTGCTTGTGTTTATATACTACATAGGAAGGACGTTTCGTCACTGTTCACCGAAGACCGATACGCGTAAACACGTCTGGCACTCGTGAAGGTGCCGAGACGACTCCCACTAATTTTCTGGGTGGGGTCTGCGGGTTACCCTTTGATTGTCGACAACTCATTTCAACTCATTACAGTAAATTTCGTCGACACTATGTTATCATCGACATTGTGAAATCGTCGACAGATGTTTTGACCGACACTATGTTTTCATCGACACGGTCAAATTGTCGACATATATTTTCATCGACAATCCGTGTTTAGCGACAGGTATGACTTCAATCGTTTCCACGAACTGGTAGCTACATACAAAATTGTTGTTATATTATACACCCCGATTTGTGATGCTGCTATGTGTTAGTACAGTTCCTGCTTTGGTACGTGATTGTTGTGTTTCGCGAAAATAAAGTGATTGGAGTAGGTTTCATTGGGACGGATGGAATTTCACAATTTCGCCAGCATGGTCGGGCCGGCCTGCGGGCCGGCCCTCTCCGCCCCCTCCACGGCCTAACCCAGACCTCACTCTGTTCGCATGATCTTTCCATTATAGTTGTCATCCAGAATTTGAAATAGTACTGGAAAAATAATGCGAACAGAGTAAGGTCTGGGTTAGGTCGTGGAGGCGCAGAAAAATGAAAGACACGGGAAAGAAACCTTTAAGGGGAAGGTCTAGCGCTTGAAATCTAAAGTTGAGCGCCGACTGATAACCAGTGATGGTGGTGACATCCATTTTTACAGCCATAACTTACTAGTAGAGCGTCAAGCCCTCCACAAGGGGGAGAACCCGATGAAACCGATATTTAAATCTCTGAGTAGATAAAAAATTTCGGCGAAATTGGCGAAAGATCTCCCTTTACCCCATGCGGACTAGTCTCGGCAGTGAAAAGCGCGATGGAATTGATATTTTGGCACAGTCAAAATTTCGATAAAGTCGGTTTGAATCTGTGGATTTGCCATAACTGCTCTCCAATGCATAACACTTCGCGATCCCTTACTTTTATGCCCCCTTAGAATCAAAGAGTAGGACTGGATTATATTCCAAGGGTGGGAGATGATAAATTTCTGGTATTTCTGGAAATAGGGCAGGGAAGGGAGTAATAAATTGACGCTCTCAACATGTAACTATGGTGAAGTGGGGGGAGTCAAAACATGGGCAGGCGAGACACCCTGCAGGTCTGAAGGTGAGACGGTCCAACGTACACTCCGAGCCCTAAGAAAGCTAAAAAATTCTCAATTTAGGTAGAATGGCCGTCTCATCAATGATGACCATCCCGTTTAGTAAGTCGACACTTCTGTAAGCGGCTCGGGCTATATAAAACAGAGACTAGACCGAAAAATGAATGGACAATTGCAACCCGATAAAGGGCCTAGAGCCGGTAGCGCCAATTGTGAAACCGATGATGAAAGAACGGTGTGCCCTACGGAAGCGATGCGTGACCGAATCATTCATCCCCGGCTAAAGCATTACTACTACTACTACTACTACTAGGTCGTGAAGGGGGTGGAGAGGACCGGCCTAACGCCCGGCCCGACCACGCAGACGAAATTGTACATATCTCGAATTTGACCATGTCGATGAAAACATAGTGTTGGTCAAATCATTTGTCGACGATTTCACAATGTCGATGAAAACATAGTGTCGACGAAAGTTACTGTCGGTCAAATCGTGTCGATGAAAACAGTGTCGGCGAAATGAGTTGTCGACGAACCCATGGTACCCCGGGGTCTGCAGCTTTTCTGAGTTCCAATCCAAACTCGTAGTTAAAACGAATAGAGGTACATAGCGTTGCAAAATCGTGACGAAAGACGTTAAAATGAACATTGGAATCTATCATGTTAAACGAATCTGCGAAGAACAAAGCACTTGAAAATAAGATGCAGTTGAGGCTGACATTTTTATGTTTGTTCTTAATTGTGTCACAGTAGCCTTGAATGCCTTGAAGACAGAGGGAGCTTTTATTAGATATGGTTTTTGCAAGAAAACTATGACACAAGAACCTAGCTCGTTCTTTCAGAAAAATAAGTTTGGACTCAGCCATTAAAATGTTAGTAGGAGTATTTCTACGATAGTCCAGAGCCATTAGTTTCAGCATCTTATTGCTGAAAATTGCAGTTTTTCAAGTTTGTCGCACAAGCTTAGTTTCTTCGGAAAGTAAATGAAAATACCATAATCAAGAATTGCGCGGATAAAGCTTTTATAGAGGGTGATAAGGGTGTCGGGATCAGAGTTCCACCACGTGCCACGAAGAAATTTTATTAGGTTGAGGGCAGCTGACCACCTCTTAATTACCTTTTGGATCTGAGAAGTAAAGGACATGTTGTAGTCATAATTAACCCTGATTGTAATGGAGCCCGGAGCAATTCTTTTATTATTAAAGTGCAGAAGGACAGTCTTATTGGGAGAAAGGTCTAATCCCAGATCAGAAAGATGTGATTTAATTACTTTGATGGTGTTCTCAATAATATTTATGCCATTACCAGTAGATTTAAACTCATGGAAAACAGCAATATCGTCTGCAAATTGGGAGACAGTGACAGAGCTCATTACATTATCGGAGATATTGGCTAAGAACTTCGCCCTGAGGGACGTCTCTACTCTGCACGTATCTTCAGAAAGAGTAGAGAACACAAATCTTTCATGGGTTAAGAACTTGCTAAATTTTAGGATATTAAGTGAACAATCAATATTTGCAAGTTTGGAAAGAAGAATATCGACAGAAACATTATCGAAAGCTCCATGAACATCAAGAAACGCAGCCAAATCCTCCTTTCTTTCAGCAACAGCCTGACCAACCCTGAACGTCAAGTTAGCCAGATTATCGAGACAAGATCTGCCACATGTGAAGCCGTGTTGGCTGCGAGGAAGCAGATTGTTACTTTCGACCCACCATTGGATTCTGTTTTTTAGTAATGTTTCGAACAGTTTACACAAGCAGAAGGTAAGGGAGATCGGACGGAGGCTCACGTCATCCGATTTACCAATGAAATGAACAAAGGACCACTTCCAAATGGATGGATAATCATTCGACTGAAACATTTCATTAAAAATACCAAGCAACAGTATTTTATATTTTACCACGTTTTTATTAGCTCGCTTTCTTATCTGTCTGTCTGTCTGTCTGTTCGGTACAAATTTTGCAATTGATTTTAAACTAACTTCCCGATGAGCTAGAGACTTGAAATTTTAAACATAGTTCAGAACTGGATGAGAATGCAATATTTAAAAAAAATTTTTAAAAAAGCCTATGCGTTTAGGATATATCTCCCACTCTACTACGTGTTCCCACTCTGACTCATCCCCACTCCACTGACCCGTTTGGCACCGAAGAAGCTCAGTGTGCGTCAGTGTGCGTTCGAGCTCCGTCCGGTGTTTACAAAGTTACTAAGTACTTACTGTCCATCCACCACAAGAAGTCCCTTGGTAGGAGTTTCACATCAAAGGGACAACAAACCGTCCGATTGGTCTGAACGGCAGGGGCTCGAGTCGCGTCACACGCATTATCGGTTCTAGCGAGCTATTGGCTACAGCGCTCACACACACTAATCGGATCGTGTGACGAAGAGAGTGAATAGACTCTTCCAAACCGAGTGAGATAATGCGAAGCGAGCGATCCAGTAGCGTAAGGACAGAATCCAAGAGGAACGTGACTTCACGCATATTCTGTATTAGGAACTTCTAACTCGTTGTCAGTTAAAATTTTAAATTAATGCTACAGATCAGAACAAATGAGAAATATTTTCGAACTACAGCTTTCAATTTTGTCCAATATGTATACATATGTTCCCTAGTACCAAAATTATTAATTTCTTGAAAATGAATAAGTAACGATCATTCGTTTAACACATTTCTATCATACGGAAGAGTAAAAATAGATAGATTGTAGCTGTTCTGCAGATTCATCCTATCTTTAATGGTAATTAAAGTTTAATTTTCGCGGTAGATACAAATACAAAAACCGTTCCAATACTGATCAAACAGACTTTAGCAATTTCGACCAATTTATAACATTTGTAGTAGTTATATGAATTTTATCTAATTTTTGTTGTAACTTATTGAAAGACGCGTCAATCGTGAATTATGTGTTACATTAAATATAAATATAACGTTAAATGTAATTTAAATGAATTATTGCATTTTTAAAGTACATTTTGAAGTCCACTTAAACGTTAAACATCGACGATAGGTCAGGAAACTTGTATCTCGAAAATAAACAAGTCCTACCCAGATAGCACAGAGACGTCTTATGCAGTTGGCGGGATTCGAACCCGGGACTTTCCGTTTACTTGTTGATGTGCCTCCTTGCTGAGCCATGCGAACCTATTGTTACTTCTCTTACTTTTTATTCTTATAAAGGTTCAAATCATATGAAATGATATAATAAGAAGAGATAAACTTCTATTAAAAAATTAAATGACACGCACGAATTCAAAGTAAATTACAAGTAAACATTTTACTTCCAGTATTGAATAAAGATTTATTTTATATTTGAAACCAATATTTCATTCGTAATATGAAACTTGTATGTCTTCCATATTCTGGAAAAAATATTTTCCCATGATAAACATAAAGTATTTCCTGCATATTTAAAAAAAAATATTCTATTTCTAATATTAAATAATGATTCATTTTATAATGAGAAAAAAATATACCATTTCTAATATTAAATAAAGATTCATTTTATAATGGGAAAAAATTGTTTCTTACATAATATGAAATAAATATTATCTGTATATTAGGAAACAATATTCTGTTTGTAATATTAAATAAAGATCCATTTTATAACGGGAAAAAATTATTTCTTTTATAATATGATATAAATATTATTTGTATATTAGGAAAAAATTGAGATGGCTCAGAGACGTATCGAAAGAGACGTCTTTACAACGTCTAAAATGAGACGTCTCTGAGACGTATCGAAAGAGACGTCTTTATGACATCTAAAATGAGACGTCTCTGAGACGTCCCGTAAAAGACGTCTTTAAGACTTCTAAAATCAGACGACTCTGAGACGTCTCGTAAAAGACGTCTTTAAGACGTCTCATTTCAGACGTTAAAAAGACGTCTCCAGAAAGACATCTATAAGACGTCTCACAGACGTCTAAAATTAGACGTCTCTAGAACGTCAGAAAAAGACGTCTTTAAGACGTCTCATATCATACGTTCAAACGACGTCTCCAAAAAGATGTCTTTAAGACGTCTTAAAGACGTCTATTCAGGACGTAAGACGTTCAGACGTAAAAAAGCCGTAAAAAAGACGTCTCCAAGACGTCGCGTGCTACTTGGGTACTACTGTGTAGCGTGTGACGTCAGGATCTTGGAGGTCGTGAATACGGGAGTGGAAATAGTGGGGAAGGGTGGAGCAAGCGAGAGATCCCCCCGGACCCCTCAGCCGTCTCGAGGGACTTCTTGTGGTGGACGGACAGTACGTATTATTTGTTTACCAAGCGAAAGAACAGTTACTTAAGTACACCGAGATTCTCCGTCGAACCTTTATTGAATAATATTGGTATACACCAGAGTTGGGCATTAATCGATTAAAATTTTAATCATGATTGATTGATTAATGTATACGATTAAAAAAAGAAATCGTCGAAAAATCGGCGATTGATTCAATTGATTGATTTAATCGTCAATGGTTGATTAAAAAAAGGAATCATCAAAAATCGAGTTTACATTGTTTTCAGTATCATACAGTTCTGATGACGTATTTCATTTAGAAATTTCAGCAATAATCATTAATCAATTATCCGATTGACGATTAATAATCGTTAATCGCTACTAACGAATAAAGTAGAAAAATCGTTAACCGCAATTAACGACTAAACTAGGAGATTAATTGTTAATTGCGATTAACGATTGAAGTAGAAATGTAGTCGTCAATCGTTGATTAAGTTTTTGCCCAACACTGGTATACTATACACCAATACGGCGGCGCCCATATAATTACCATAAAATTACTCAACTTTACATGCACATAACTTTTTAACGAGTGGTTTCCATGGTCTGGGACTTCCATATAGGAGTTTTCTCGCCGAAATGAACAAAATAAGACATAATAATCGAAAATTTCTGGGTTCCGAAGAGAAAGTTTACCCTTTTAATCGATAGAAAAATTTCACACACACAAGACTAAAAAACTGAAAATAATTATTTAAATAAAAATAAATTTTTTAAAAAATACCACGTTTTTAAAACGGACTAAAAAGTATAAAATAATTTTTCCTAGCCACGTACAGGTTCCTAACCCCACACAGATTCCTAACTCCATGCCCCATACAAATAGTCCTGATTTGTGATTGTGACTTTTTAATAGCTATGAAAATACTTGTAAGATTTAAAACGAAAAACGTGGGGCGCAAGATAATAGTAAGGAGTGTAGAGAGTAGCTGCCGTTGAGAAAACACACACAACAGTTCATGTCATTTGTAATGTAATAAAATTGTTAGTGACTTAGGTGAACAATTCATGCATCAATTATCTATGTATTGCATGCGCCCCACGTTTTTCGTTTTAAATCTTACAAGTATTTTCATAGCTATTAAAAAGTCACAATCACAAATTTTCAGGACTATCTGTATGGGGCATGGAGTTAGGAATCTGTATGGGGTTAGGAACCTGTACGTGGCTAGGAAAATTATTTTATACTTTTTAGTCCGTTTTAAAAACATGGTATTTTTTAAAAAATTTATTTTTATTTCCGATAGTTTCTTTAGGACCTCAAAATCGATACCATCAATCTCAGGCGCTGAAGATATTTTTTTTTGAGCCAATGCAGTATTAAACTTAGTAAAACTGAGTCTGACAAAAAGGAAACCAGTGGGGATCTGTTTGGGCCCAAGAGGGACTAATTTTACCGAGAGCATCTTCAATTTTCCCAACCCTCTCTGGATGGTCGAACGAAAGATGAGGTGTGATCTTAACCCATTGATTTTGGAGGATCCTGCACTTATTCCAGACGTATCTAGGGTCTGTATGTAAATTAATCCTTCAGCAAAACGTCTAAAGCACTCTCGCTTCATTATTTTAAAAGTTTTAGTAGCGAGTGCGCACCTTTTTTTATATTCTATTAGGTCAACCATATTGAGCGTATGCTCCCACTTTCTGTAAGATGTTCTTCTTAGTCTAATAGCCCTGTCGCACTCCACATCCCACCAGGCAACGGGGTTAGCTCTCCTATGACAGGAACCAGATCTCCTGGCGGGAGTACAGCTCACGACAGCATCAGTTAGAGTACTATTACGTGCGGCCCTGGAAGACCGCACCTCGCTGGCTCATCAGTCCTACAACTGCTGGGTCAGGGATCGGTGGCGCAATGGCCCAGAAACTCGTCATTGACCGATTAGGAATTCGGTACCCCACCCATTGTCAATAACGAAATATAAAAACAACACACGACCACGACTGGGCGTCTTTTCTGTCGAGTCGAGTCGTCTTGTAATCAACTGTAAGAAAACCAATACACTCGTCCGCCCGAAAGTCTCGATCTTTGTCCGTAACCTTCTGAGCCTCTGATCGGGATCCCGGACCATCTTCTTACCTGCAAGGCTACGGCATAACAGTACGAACAAAATTGTCATATTTAGAGCAGGCTCACATTAGAGCGAAATCAGGAGAATCAAAATGAGTAAAAGAATTTTCAAGAGACTCGCCAAATCCATCCCAATCTGTACGAACGGATTTAATTTTAAATGATCGTCTTTTTTAATGTGATTTTTTACCCCCATTGACACTAATATGAATAGGGAAATGATCAGAACCCCAGGTCTCGTCACAGACCTTGACATCAATCTTGTCAACAAGACTGATAGAAGAAAACACTAGATCCAGGTTGGATCTAAGTGACCCGTAGAAATCAATGTGAGTGCTTATATTGTCATTATGTAATATCAAATTGTAGAATTCAGCAGCATTCTCGAGCCTCACCCCATTGAAATCAGATAGCGCGCAGTTCCAATTTAAATTGTGCGAGTTGAAGTCGCCGACTAGAATACAATTATTATTATTGGACACATTACCGACAATAGAGTTCCATTGAGCTTGAGATAAAATGATACCTGGGGTTCTGTAACAGATAAGTAAGTCAAACGGAATCTTAAGATTAGTAAAGCGGATTCCACAGATTTCTACAGAGCGATTCGGAATTTTTACATTACTAATTTCTGAAAAAACTAGGCTTTTACGAATACCAATTAGAATAGCACCTCCTCTGGAATATGTTCTGTCCTTTTTGAGTATAGAGAAACCAGGAAAGGAGATACTGTCCATTGGAGATAACCAAGATTCCACACATATGAATATATCAACGGTGTTGAGCCGAGTACGAATTTCCTGATCTCTTCTCCGAATACTCCTAGCGTTCCAGAACAAGATGCTGAACAGCCCGTTGTCCATTCAGATAGGGGAGAGCGTTATACTTCTTGAGATTCCATGAGGGATGAATCCGTAGTGGAGCCATCCTCCGGATCCAAGTCAGAGTTATAATTATTAACTATAAGTTTCTTGATAATTCTGGCGATACGATTTTTGAAGCAACGCTCGGAGAGTAAGTCCTTTGTATCTGATGACATGGAAATAAGAGCCGTAATGTCTTTGGTGTAATTTGAAGCGGCGTCCAAAACCTTGGGATTATCGTATGAAGAATGAAGAAACTCCGTCATATTCTCAAAACTGAGCGGATATTTGTGAGCGTTAGCTAAGATGGTTTCTTTGGCCGGTAGAAGCTGAGATGATAACTCTTCAGTAGAGATTTCCGACCTTTTCATTTTCTTGGAGTACTTTTTTGACTTTGACCAAGGTTTCACTAGCATGCATACTATTCGAATCTCAACTAGCAGTTTAACTAGTAGAAGAAATGCTCGATAACGGTCGCTCAGCGGGGGGCGGCGGCATCACAAGCCTAGTAAACGATTGAGGAAGTGGATTCTTCTCTTTGGATACGGAAATATGTGTGCTAAGTGTCTTGGTACTTCTGCTTGGCACATCCACATTAGAAGTAACTTCCATATTAGCGCTAAATGAGTCGGAGGGCAAGCGAGTGGAGAAATTGATATTTTTGCAGCATTTGGCAAGGTGGGCCTCTTATTTGCACAGAAAGCACTATAGTATTTCGGTATACAAGTACATCCAGTAGTTTGTGCCATCGAAGTTTAACTGCAGTACCTTCGGAAGGCTCGAAACATCGTCAGGATGAATATATACTTGTCTTCTAAAGCTCATAATATGGGCAAGCCCAGGGTCGTTGATGCCGGCTCGAATAAATTTTATTTGGGAACAGAGGCGTATATTAAGCTCCTTTAACAGTTTCACAATGACTTGGTGAGGAATTATTGGACACACGTTCGAAAGGATGATACGTTTAGCGTTAGATGACGAATTTCCAAAACATGATCACCGATGTTGACCTTGGTGTGAGACTCGGTAAGCTTGCCTGCGTTTTCTTTGCTATTTAGATAGAGACACACTCTACCGTGTAAGATTCTTGAAACAAATCTAATATTTTTTGAGACGATTTTACCAATAGCAATTGTGTACTCTTGAACAGAAACGCCTTCTACCGCATCAAGCACAATAGCTTGCAATATTGTTTGTTGTGCCACCTTAGCATACGACATCGTGGAGGAAGAATTTTGGAGTGTAGAGCTCATTTTTCTTTAAATACAGTGGATCGATGTGGTCTAGTATAATAGCGAGTGCCCCTGTATTCAGAGACACCAGCCAAGACCCAAACAGAAAGAAAAGAACGAAGCAAAACTTCAAGACACTCGTGGAAAAAAAAGACTACGTCGTTGAGCACCAACCGTTGAAAACACGCGAGCACAGAATGAAAACACGTCTGCTCGCATCGACGCGACGTCTCGCGTCAAACTCTCAAAGATACGCTTCCTACAGCTGTTAATATTTTTACCTTCTCATTGTCACAGGCTCAACCCTCTCGTCACTAAATATTAACCGTAAAATTTTTCGTGGAATGTCAGTTGGAGGTCACATTGGTTTACGGTAGCCTAACGTGTGTTGTCAAACTAGGGGTATAAATGCAAATGAAAATGATGAAAATGAGTAATCAGGCAGCCATTTCGAACACAAAACTGGCGACCCAGCAGCAGGAAGTTTCGATCGACTTCTCCGACACTTTGTTCTGTAAGAAGTGCGAACCAGTTTTGGTACTTGATCTAATGTCTCAATTAACATGTAGTAGGTATACTCGTTCTACAGTCACATTTTTGCTACAAGATAGCGTATAAATGAGTGATCCAACAGCACTTGAAGATATGCATCAGCGTGTCATCACAGCATGTGCGAATATCACCGCGGATGTACTTGGGTAGGTATTCTCCTTTCGGGGATTCAACTTCTTTGCGAGTCTGGGGATAAAGAATCTACAGGTGCATTAGTAGTCCACAGACCACGCGTGCGTATATCACCGACAGCGCACACTTTCGCGACTGAAAACAAAAGAAAACGTCCACGTGTTTAAATAATGCATGAGACAGAATTTCCTCTGTGCTGTTGAAGGGTGCGCTCGTATACGTTGTCAACTGTATATTACGAGCAACACACGAGGGTACGCCCTTCGTTCACTCTAAAAATTGCTGTATTTCACCCATTCCAAGAATTCCTTTTAGCCAACCCTCGCTATCGTGAAAGTTAGCGCAAAAGAACAGTAATTTCATAACATTTCATAATAATCCTGTGCATTTTGAAGAAAAACGCTGGCTGGTAATAACGTGAACACTCTGTATATTCGTCTCACAAACATTATTAGAGGCGTGTACACATAGTAACAAATTCAAATATGTGTTTACTAGTGTAATCAAACAAAGTGGTTTTGGTTACTAATTAAAATCAATAAACGACATCGAAGAGTATTCCACCCATCCTACGGTGTTTCCTCAATACATAAAGTGTACGATGATTTATTCATCAGCGTCGGAGAATCCACTTCATGCTTCCGATATTTTCAGCGTCGAAGTTCGGGGGGAGAGAGCCTCGTCGCTTCACCGTGACATTAATTTCGAATCGATCGCGTAAAGTTTAAGAATAACGGAAAGTTTGTCGTTGATCGTTCGGCTCGGTTCTGTCGCGCTGCGTTTCAGTTCGCCGGATAACGGCGAAAGAGATTACGGATAAAGCAGCGCAGCGGTGAGCGCGAGGACTTTTCATAAGTTGTCGTATTACGGGCAAAGGGACGAACTGGGGAAAATTTACTTCAGCTCGGCAACAGAGACAACAGGGAACGAGTACTGAAATTTTACCGTGAGACGAGGGCAAACACGTCACGTATTTGTCGAACACTTGACAGAACCTCTCAGCCTCAATGGTTTTCTGTGGTTGTACGACTGTGATACGCGCGCAGTAAAACCGTCCCTGATTGCGTGGTAAAAGTGTGTGACAGTAATCGCGGGAAGACGACGCGAGCCCGGTTTTTCGTGCTTCGCCGAGCGAAAACGGCTCCGCCGCGCAGCGCCGCTTTTACCCTTCGACCAATTTACTTTTCCTCGATGTGGTAACAATTACTGTTCTCGCGGAATAGTTCTAAGGTATTCCTCCTTTCGAATCACTTCATGGCCCATTCGATTAAACTAGTCCCAGAAACTGACTACCACTTTATGCTGTGAACATTATCATTTTATTGAATAATTGAATGAAAACCTCGAATAAGGGTTCGCGTTATACAGAAGTCCTGGCACGGTCGATTACCTCCGAAACAATGCATTTTGGAAAAAAATGATTTCGACAAACGTTTGAAAACATTAAAAGTTCTAATGAACGATCGTAACTGTTTGATGTAGCGGGTCCCTTCATTAGACGACACGCGACGCTCCCTACACACCAACATGGCGGCACCCGTATCTGTCAAAAACGGTGAAAATCGTTAAACTTTAAACACGTATAACTTTTGAAGCAGTGCATTCCTAAGATTAAAACTTGGATTTTCAGCATTTTCTCGACAAAATCTACAGGATTATATGAGAAAATGTTAAAAATTGTTGGTTTCCTCAGATGATGTTTAACCAATATGTATGCAAAATCCCAATGCAAAAGGTTGAATAGTTTTTCTGAAAAAATTTTTTAAAATTTATGCAAGAATAACCTCGGAAACTACAATACCTCTTAATCAGATATTTGGGTTTCTTATAGTTCGCATCAGAAAATTATCCTTTAGCCTTAACTTAATCCCTTAACGTTTTTACGACGGATCCGACGTCGCAGAGAAAATCGTTCGAATTGATCGTCGTACGACCATATCCGATCCCATTTGTCGTACGTACAACTGGCAGTACCACGGATTTTATGACTGCATCGCTGTGCCGCGCCGCTCCGTGGTCAAATACGATAGCGTCGTTGGACAACTCGCACTCACGTTGCGATTATCATTCAAACAGTCGTATCGAACGTAGTTGTGCAACTCGTCAGACGATAAATCGTAACATGTACGAGGCTCCTTTACACGTTGGGGCGTAAAGGCGCCGCGATTTAGTATTCGAATTGCCAAGCCGTGCCACCTCTACCGGCACCACACCCGTCAAGATTTCTTGCACGTATATCGTTCGGAATTCAGCTCACTAATATTCACCGTCAAATATCACCGGCGACGCTTTTTATGCAAAGCACGGCATATATCCCGGGGCGATGCTGCGTGCGTTTTCTACCCCCCTATCGCACGCGCGAGCGTTTCATGAAATAAATATTGGGCATCCATTTTCTCGCGCGGGAAATTCGATTTTGTTCGATTACAGGGGACATCTGCGGAAACGCAGCGATCAATCTTACAAGCGGCGAAACTCTATTGTCGACTACGCAGGTCTGTGTTTTAACGACGTCACCGTTACTTTAACGTGTTTAATGGCGTCGTGTGATGCGGTTTATAAAAGCAACATTTTCGTAAACAGGATACACTTCTCTCTTTCTACGCGGAAAATTTATACAGGTATAAATTATCCGTGTATCTTTTCAGTTCCCCCGCGGTTACGCGAATGGAAAGGATACTTCGAGTTTATATGTGGGATAAGAAAGAGGAGAACAAGGAAGTGCACTTAACGGATAACGGCACCGTTCCTAGATGATTCGCATGGAAATGATTCATTCGCATGGACCCATGTCCGAAAACTCGTGGAACACTCGTGGACGACTATTTTTCCTCTTCCGTCGAATTAACAGAATTTTTGGTTATATGCCTCTACCTAATAATTATCATTGTGGCAATGATATAGTAGTACATACTCGTTGTTTGCTTGTTAAAGCCTTAGGTGGCGTGTCGCGGCGCGGCGCTAGTTGGTCGGTATGGCTATCTAGGCGGACTCTGCCTTGACGCTGAGCAGTGTCGCCTTATCACGACTTGTGTCCCCACTCTACCGTTTCCCTTCTACAACGTTATTCCCTACGCTGCCGCCGTGCTGCTGCCCGGTCATGTGACGCATTTCATCTCTGTCGTGCATGTGTTACAATGTTACATGACTAATCCGGTAATGACAGAGAGGGGGTAACTGTATTCCCCTCAACTTCCCCGGCCTGGCGACACTGCCGCTACCGCGACGGCTCACTAATGACTCTGGGATAGCATGATAGGTTAGGTGGACTTGAAACTGCCAACAACTAAAAAATGAAACCGAAATCACAATTCTTCCACTTTTTATCCTCATTTCGTATTGTCATGGAGAACCACCATTTAAACCCCCTCTCACCTGTAGTCAAACACTCCGTATAATTGATTGAGCGTTAAAAGTGTCTCGCATAAGCAGGACATAAACTACCAGCGAATTGAAATACATTTTAAACGCGTTCTGATGGCTTTCCTATCGGATGAGGTCAGATTCGTTTTAAGTTTTGCAGAAGTCGATAAGTGTACGCTGATGGGAATAAAAGTGGAAAACTCTCCTCCTTTGGAAAGCACAGGAGATTATATCAAGAAAGATGTCGATACTTTATTTTTCTACGATGTTACGAGAAGTACCACGAACAACAAAGAAACTGAGTCCCGGCAAACCGAGAATTCTCGGAGATCTCTCTGGAAGGAACAAAGAACGATCGATCGTGAGTTTCGCCGTGAGCCTCGGTTTAGACACGATCGTGAAAGAGGCCAATACAACAGGACCAATAAGATCACTGTTACTGCTGCTCCTATTCACAGATTAAAACGGTTATGCTCGACCTTCCTATACTTTTTCGTCTTTCATTTGCTGGGAATTCTTTGGTCACACGTGTGGACTTCGAAAGAGCACGATGTAGTTTCATTACGATACTGCAATTTAACTTTGTTGGGCAATAACAAATTGGTAATGCTTTATCTCGGATAGGAATAGAAAATCTACTCCGACACTATTCCCAGTACAGTTTTCTTTCAATACAAGAGACGATGCCTCGGGACGGCTTCCGACGTATTGCGGATGAGGGTAACTATTAGGATTGATATTGTTCTTGAGTGGGCCGAGAGTTTATGGGTCCCATAAAGTTGTCCGGCAGACCATACGACCGGTCGGCCGAGCACTGATATCGTGAATGATGTTTTTACTGTGTCAAAATTAAAGAAGATATTTTAGGAGTCACACTTAAGCGAGCCGCCCTGTATACTGTATAATAATTTTCAATATGTATCTTCTAGCTGGAAGCTAGTAGGCGCTCGAACTGATGTCCCTCAACTTGAATATGGTGAGTACATTTGGAACATTATTTCTATAATATCTCGGTAACTATTAGAACTAGGACATATGAAGGTCACTACACCCTTACAGAGAATTCGATGCTCTGTCGATCCATGATATAAAAAAGGCAGGTCTTCCCATTTAAAGAAGTCAACGTAACCTTAAAATCTCCGATACACCTTCGCGCACATAAAAAAAACATACGCATGGAGAACCACGCGCGGCGGAAGTGAAACTTCTTGCAGTCTAGTAATGTTTAGAAGTAAATTAAGATTGGAATTGGTAAATAATCCTAATGAAACGACAACAAGATCAGGAACAACTCTCGATGCAGTGTTTGCAAGACATTTAGACAAAATTGAATCAATAATATTTATATCATATTTTAGCTATCACAAGCCAATTGTTTCAATGATAGAATCATAGAAAATCATAGAAAAAATAATGAACGATCAAAATTTGCGACGCAAAAAAGGAGAGCGTATGGGAAATGCTATGAACTATGTCTCTTTCTTTCCCATACGCTCTCCTGAGCGGTCTCTCCTTGAGAGACTGGTTACAACACCTGCATATCACAATACTAGTAAGATCCACGTCCGGATCCACGCTTCGCAGTAATTCTTCGTAATTTTGATTGGGACATTTCAAGTCACTTTGAAACCACAAACGATCACAAAGATAACACACAAAACCAAACGGATTGTCTGTGAATTTTTTTAAAAATCCTTTATGAATGTTTCAATGAGCAATGAAATCTGTGTATGGCGTATCGATCGAATCAAAAGTGATCGATGGTTGAGCGTCAATTCGCAAATCCTGAGATCGCTGTTGACTAGATACGGCTTGTGGAATTTCTCTTGAATGATCCTGAATTTCCGCAATGTCACTGATATTATTATCTAAAATATCGATAATATTAGCCCGTAATGCTATTTGTCGTGCTCTGTATTCGCGACAACGTTGGCGGTTAGACTTTGCTGGCTGTTTAGGTGTCTTGTTAGCACGTTTTCGATCACAAAACTCTTTTGCTCGTTCCGCCGGTGGTTTCGCCATAGCACGCGCTGGCCTTGCTCCCCAACCATAGGACAGCTGCCAGCGACACGAAAGCAAGTAACGCCAACACCACCTAGATGGTGTTGGTAACGCGCTGGCCTTACTCACCATCCCCACCCCTTCCGTTACGCATTTTCGTGTCGCGAATTCCGTGACGCGAATAGGCTTACACCCCGCCAAAAGAAGTTTCACTTCAAAATTGGTGGTGTCATCATGCAAATTTTTGTTGCGCCTTCGGCCGCGCGATCCGTGTTTACATGCTATGTACTTTTCTACGTTCGGCGCGGTCGACGCGGCCATAAACGGTCGACGCAGTCATAAACTTCGCACCCCGAAGTTTTCTACACTTCATGGAAAAACCTTGAATCATGGATATGTTTAGAAGGGGGGAGGGGTGCGAGGCTATTTCAGCGTCACATTTCTGGGTGGTGTCATCACGCAAATTTTGGAATGACCCCCAGGCCTAAAACATATCCAGGGTAAACTTTTCCTTCCGAACCCACAGATTTGCGATTATTACATATCTAATCCTGTACATTTCGTCGAGAAAACACCAAATTTGATGTCCCAGACCGCGGAAACCACTCGTTTTTAAGTTATGAGCATGTAAAGTTGACTAATTTAACACTAATTTTCATTGTGTCACCTCAGAAAGTGACAGGTGTGGGCGCCGCCATATTGGTAAGTAGGGAGCTCTTGCGTGTAGTGACTCAGTGGCGACGCTAGATGGCAGCACTAGCGCGCCACCTGATAGTAACTTGTGTACCAAAATGGTTGCTGGACGGTTTAATTTCTCGAGCTTGCCTAGATGTGAGGAAGAAGCCCTCATTTGGGTTCGAGAAAATTGTTTGTTACGGGAAACTAAAAAGTGTCGTTAGGGTTTTGTTCTGGGTTAGTTCCGGTTAGATTGTATTTTCGATTTTGTAATTGTAAGTATGAAAAATTTAGATAACCTGATTGTGTGTAAATTATGTCATCGGCATTGCACAGTTGTTGTGCGATGTGCGGTGCCACGCGCCACGCGATAATGTACCCGTAACATGCGCGATATGGTGGCGCGTTAGTGCTGCCATGGAGCGTCGCCACTGAGTCACTATACGCAAGAGCTCTCTACTTACCAATATGGCAGCGCCCATACCTGTCAAAAACAAAGCTGAAACAATGAAAATTACTGAACTTTAGACGCTCATAACTTTTTAACGAGTGCACTCCGCGGTCTGGCACTTCGATATTAGGAGTTTTCTCGACGAAATGAACAAAATAAGATATATAATAATCGAAAACTTATGGGCCCCCAAAAGCAAGTTTACACCAGGAAGGACAAAGTTATTGCCTCTTTATTTGGTTAATTCTCAGAAATTCTTAGTTTTACGTACACACTCTTGCGCAGACAACCGATCCGGCATATCGCATCGCTTAGACACGGTGTCAGTGTCTGACCTCGAAATTATCAGAATGATTTGAAAGGCGTCCTCGATTCTAAGCGGGAACAATGTTTAAGTGGCTGTTATCGCATTCGAGCACAAGCCGGTAGGCGTTCCTGACCCATTTCCACGGAGGTCCTGCGGGAAGCAATAATACCATCTCCTGTGCGAGCACGTACCACGGATAGTCGACAAATGGTCCGCCAGTACTGCAATGAGAATTACATTGTGCATTATCGTAAACGCCTGCGTCTGTCCCTTCGCGAACGTCTCTGGGATAACTATCTGGCTGATCGAAGCTTGCGAAGATACTCCCATGGAATTCCATCTTTGATGTGATTTATTCCGTCTATAGTTTGGCTAATGACGTTTGAATCATATTTAGGCCGGGCGTGTTTTTATGTTTTCAGGTGTCGCGATACGCTGAACCGGATTTGTATGTATATATATATATATATATATATATATATATATATATATATATTTGTTCCCTTTACGGGTTATAACGGAGCCCCGTTCCCTTCACAATATAATTTTTTATATTTCTTCTCACGCTCTCATCCTTCCATGCTTCCATCCTTCTTCCCTTTTCTCCCGTCATTTACACTCTCCCACCCATCTGCTCTTTCTCCCTTTATCTAACTTTTCCATCCACCCCTCTCCCTCCCCGTCTTCAGCTAATATCTTTTTTAATTTCCCCTGTATCCCTTCCTCTATTCCCTCGTCTTCCCTGCATCTCTCCAACATGTGCTCCCAAGTTTCTGCTTCGCTTCCACATCTTCTGCACTTCCTGTCATCTTCGTCCTCCCATTTCGTTTCCTAATCTATATCTCGCCACTCTACTCCACTTCTCTTCTCTTCCTTCCATCTTCTCTTTAAGTATTCTGGTGTATTCTCCACTCTTATCTCCCTATACCATTTGTTATATCTCGACTCTTTGGCCTTTCTCCAATTCTCGTCTCTGTGCATTCCCTTCTCTCTGTTTTCTATCCTGTTCCACTCGTCTTTTCTCTCTTCCTTGTCCCCCTCTTCTAGTTTTCTTCTATTCCCTCTTTCCTCTATATATTTCTTTCTTCCTTCCCCCCATTTTGAAAGCTTCTTCTCTTCCCTTGCTCTATTTTCTATCTCTTTCAGGCACTCTCTCGCCCATTCACTTCCCCTTCCTTCTCTTAACCTTTCCTTGAATTTCCAAGCCCTGAACCGGATTTAAAATTGAAACTCGTACGAGGCTCGCGCGTATCAGAGTGTATCCCGATTCGGTTATTTGTTTACACACATTTGAAACTGTCCGCGAACACATTTGCACCGGCACGTGACGCTACGTTCCTTCTAGTCTAGAGTATTGATTTCCGCGGAATATTCTCCGGTGTATATGTTTTCAGCACGTTTATTGTTATTAGATGATCCAATATGCATTGCATTAGTTGTTTCAATGGGAACGATGCTTTAAAGTGCCTCTTTCATAATTTGCGTCGTACTTTACGGTACATTAATACAATTCAAAGAACATACAGTTTAATTGTAAGTAGAGAAATGAGAACGGATGTTGCTTGTTCAGATCCTTACGCCGGCCATATGAAAGATATGTGAGGCGCCATTATAAATACTACACGATGTAAAACCTTGAATATGTAAAATAAAGATGTTAATCCAAAATAGTGGTAACAAAGTGATGCTGAATAAACGTGAATCAAAAAGTGAATTCCATTCATAAGTTGCCGATTTAAACAATAAATTTAAATGGGAGAAATGGAATAGTAATCTGCAGAGGACTAACAAAGAGCACGTTTTGCGTTTGAATCGGCAGAATTACCTGTTTCTACGAAGCATACTGGAAATGTTTTGTTTGAAATATTCTAACCGATGAATTATTGATGATCGATAGAGCCGCGGAAAATAAGAGCACCGGCTTGTTATTGAATTTCCGGTATGTTTTGCGCTGTTCCGCGCCGCGCGACGAACAGCTGTGCGATTTTTGCGATGGCCGTTCATTCAGCACATGTATGTATGTACACTGCGTTACAAAAATACACTGGCCCGAAAAAGTATGGGCACACTAAATTTCCGATTTTCCACAAATCCTCGATATTTCAAAAATAAGGAAAAAATCGTGAGGAGGAAATTACATTTGCAAGTTCCTTCATGCAAAACAAAACAATGGGGTAGAGTGAGAAGAAATAGAAAAATTGTTGATATCGTTTGCAAACAATAAAGCAGTATGTAAACAGTGCAAAAGATGGATAATGGTAGATTTATTGTATTTTATTGTAAATATTTAATTGAATGATCAAGAGAGCAACTAGAAAAGAAAATGGTATGGTTATTTTTGAAATAATGATAATTTGATAAATGATAATATTTAAGATTCTGTTCGCTATGAGAAAGGTAGAGATTTCAACCCCTAATCAGGTTAGCTGGAAAAATTAATTAAGGTTCATGGCAAGCTTCTCTTTGTGCAGAACATTGACGTTGTTTTGTGGTTTTATCTTTTCGGAATATTTTGTATCATATACAACGTAGTAGAACGTTCATGAAACTTCAACAGACAATCAGACAGGAAGGCAATATCAACAGTAAAGGCAATAACGGCGGACGTCCATTACGCCAAGCGTGGTACTCCGAACGGTGCATCGTTAAATTTATTAGCGCAGTGTGCTGATCTATGTATAGCACCCCTTGCCTATTTGGAATTCTCATATTGCGCACTGACATTAAACAAATTACCGCGCTTATAATGAACAGAATAGGCGAGTTACTATTACGAGGAATGTGAAATTCCAATTTTATTTTCGGTAATTGGCGCTCAGATCCTTTATCAAAAGCAAAATCAACAATTTCACATTTTTTAGTTATGAAAGAAGAAAGTATTTTTTTTGTTCCTTCAAAACTGTAACATCGTTATAGTCATTCAAGATCATTCGAAATTGGTGAATTGGTTTTGATTAAAAATGGTGACAATCATTGAACAAACTGAACACATTATTGCGATGAAATGTTTAGAAGACAAAGCGAAAATAACATTGTACTAAAGAAATTTAAAGACTGCAATCTGTAAGGAGACTTAATCTCGGAAAAAGAAGAGTTCAACCGACTGATCCGATGGCGTAGCGACTGATTCCTTCGATACGCGCGACTCGTCTTTCGCAGTAAGCTCCTCATCTCCGGGCGTCTCCGGAACCGCTTCAGAAAATGGTAATCCGGAACAGGCACGAATGCCTCTATTTGCGACGTTCGTATACGGGAACGGCAAACCGCGCGATCCAAGATTATTCCAGTCGACGCGATGGGGTGAGCAACGGGACTTCGTGACTCGAAACTTCCTCACTGATAACGACGGCCACGAACTTTGAAGGAATTTTATCGCCGTTCGATTGAATTTTCCTTTCATCCGTGAAAGCTTCGGGGTAATCTAGATCCGCTTAATCGATTACGTATTGATTGATTCTTTCCGCCATGGAACAGTTAATTCACGAATACGATGCTAATCCTTGATCCGCTAAGACGTCATTTTCGTCGCAAATTAACGGGCCGCTATAGTGACTCGCATTAATATTCCCATTAATCTTACGCCTTAAAAATGAAAATTACATGTTGCTAAAGTCTTAATAAAACTCAGCTGGAACTTTCAAAATTAAAGGCTGTGTTAGGGAACGACCAGGCGTAATATATTTAATTATATATTTCGAAATTAATTACACATTCCAACGAAATTATTTCAGCATCCTGGCGTTGTAATAAAACCTTTTTGTTGCCACCGCCGCCCTGTTCTTCTCACGATACGCTACACTACGGATCCCACAAATTTCAAGGAACAAGAACGCGAACTCTGCTGAGTCCTAGACACCTTGGAATAGACACCAGTTTCAACTGTGACTTTCGACGAACTACTGCTCCTCCTACAGCAATTAGCGTTGCCAAACGTAGTAGATACCTTCCTTGCGTAATTACATTATCAAGCTGCTATAGAAGCCAGTGTGATGACTTTGACAACATATTTCAAGGCCATTGAAATCGTTGAGTAGTCCCGTTTTTTGGATATTTACTAGAGATCGCGGTTTTGGACGTATATTAAAATACACGTGTACACGTGGTACGTGACCGTGTAGTACGAATTTAAGGATCCGTGAATCCGGATCCGTGAATACGAATCCGTGAATACGAATCCGTGAATACGAATCCGTGAATACGAATCCGTGAATACGAATCCGTGAATACGAATCCGTGAACACGGATCCACGAACACGTGAATACGGATCCGTGTACACGGATCTGCGAATACGAATCCGTGTAGACGGATATGCGAACACGGATCCGTTCTGCGCAATAACGCCTTAATTGTCGGAATTGAACGTGCCAAACGGATCCGTATTCACGGATTCGTATTCACGGATTCGTAATCACGGATTCGTATTCACGGATTCGTATTCACGGATTCGTATTCACGGATTCTTAAATTCGTACTACACGTTTCACGTACTACGTGTATTTACATACACGTGAAATGGGGATCTCTAATATTTACCCGGACAACTACAAAAACTACTACGAAAGGAAACAGCGATTCCTTATACGAATATTGGAGGAACACGAAAAATGTCAGGTGTTCCTATTATAAATACATACATATAGTATAGTCGCGAAGTGTCTCTCGCAGCAAAATTATCGCTCGGCCATTAACATTCCGGCGATACTTTCAATCAAAACGTGGCGGGCACTCGTCGTCAGCACTACGTAATAACACCTATTACCGCCTACACGTGCTTCCTTTGTTCAGCGTGCCTATAGTGCCTTGTGAGCATCACGCCAACGAATGCCGATGCGAATATCGCAGACGTGGAGGAGTTCCGCCAGGACGGTCGGGGCTGTTACGGGGGTGTTTCGGGGGTAACGGCAACGGGTTCGCGACACAATAAACCATTCTACGGAAGGCAAAACACAAGCCCCGGCGCCGCTATAACCGAAGCCCAACGTGCTGCTTCATTATGCGGTGCGACGTGGCAAAGTGCCAAGGCCTTTGATAAAGGGGGTGGTGGCTACGTCCTACCAGATTCTCGCTCCATTCCACCGCCTCCGCATTTCCGCCCTTTCGTAGTAACACGAGGCTGCTGTCCACCCTCTGACGCACATCCTTGACTCACACTCAGCTCCGATTTCGGACAAAGAACGGAACGCTGCCCGTCGGAAGCGCATCCTCGACACGACACGATGCGACGTGTGCTGCCGTTCATCTTCAATCTTCGACGCGGTGTCCGTTTTCCGATCATCATCGGTGGACGTCGCCATTCTTTTGTCTCTTAAAACGAGCATGAATATATTATTTATCAGCATTCACAATCAGTGCTATACGTTTAATCGACTTGGGAGGTTGGATTTGTTGATAAAAAAATGGGCTTTCTATCATGAGCTACAATCTGCAACTTATTAGTTAGCTTTTAGTGGAGGATAGAGTTATGATTGAGACGTGACTTTCTCCTAGCACTCGAGATAGAGAATTTATGTACAAATTTCATGCCCCAATGCAGGATATGGTAGGATTTTTGAAGTGAAACTTCTTATGCCGGGGTGTAAGTCTATTCGCGTCACGGAATTCGCGACACGAAAATGTCTAACGGAAGTGGTGGGGATGGTGAGTAAGACCAGCGCGTTACCAACACCATCTAGGTGGTGTTGTCGTTACTCGCTTTCGTGTCGCTGGCAGCTGTCCTGTATACCCCCACTACTCACTGCTGAGGTTGGGGAGCAAGGCCAGTGCGTGCTATGGCGAAAACACCGGCGGAACGAGCAAAAAAGTTTTATGATCGAAAACGTGCTAACAAGCCATCTAAACAGTCAGCAAAGTCTAACCGCCAACGTTGTCGCGAATACAGAGCACGACAAATAACATTACAGGCTAATATTCGCGACATTTTAGATAACAATATCAGTGACATTCCACAAGCCGTATCTAGTCAACAGGGATCTCAGGACTACAGAGAAAGGAACGCGGATTTGCGAATTGACGATCAACCATCGATTACTTTTCATTCGATCGATACGCCATACACGGATTTCATTACACATCGTAACATTCATAAACAATTTTTTAAAAAATTCACAGACAATCCGTTTGGTTGTGTGTGTTATGTTTGCGATCGTTTGGGGTTTCAAAGTGACTTGAAATGTGTGAATAAAAATTACGAAGAATTACTGCGAAGCGTCGATCCGGACGTGGATCTTACTAGTGTTGTGATATGCAAGTGTTGTAACCAATATCTCGGTCGGAATCACATCCCTAATCTCGCAAAATTCAATGGATTCAAATATCCGGAAATGCCACCAAATCTACCACCATTGGATTTAGTGTCAGAAAGACTAATTTCTCCACGCATTCCTTTTATGCAGATAAGAAGATTGAGGCATGCACATGGCCAGCACGGCATTCTAGGACAGATTATAAATGTTCGAATTTGTGTAAATACGATGGTTCAACAATTACCCAGAGACTTTAACGATGATCATTGCGTTAATGTTCATATTAAGAAAAAAACATACGCGTGGCAAACCACGCGCGGTAGAAGTGAAACTTCTTGCAGTCTAGTAATGTTTAGAAGTAAATTAAGATTGAAAATGGTAAATAATTCTAATGAAGCGACAACAAGATCAGGAACAACTAATACAAAAAAAGAATCATAGAAAAAGTTCATTTCAAAAATAATGAACGATCAAAATTTGCGACGCAAAGAAGGAGAGCGTATGGGAACTGCTATGAACTATTTATGTCTCTTTCTTTCCCATACGCTCTCCTTCTTTGCGTCGCAAATTTTGATCGTTCATTATTTTTGAAATGAAACTTTTTCTATGATTTTTTCTATGATTTTTTTTGTATTAGTTGTTCCTGATCTTGTTGTCGCTTCATTATTTTTTTTTTGTATTACTTATTTTTTGTATTAGTTGTTCCTGATCTTGTTGTCGCTTCATTAGAATTATTTACCATTTCCAATCTTAATTTACTTCTAAACATTACTAGACTGCAAGAAGTTTCACTTCTGCCGCGCGTGGTTTTTATGGTCACCGCGAATTCAATTCAACGACGAGGATCATTAAGAAAAATAATCTATTTAAGTGCATGTGTTGCGGTGTTTTGCCTTTTAATACCTGTACTCTAATGTTTAAAACGAGAATGGGAACGTCTGGTTCGTAGTTGTTAACCCCAATTTAATTATAAAAATAAACTAGGAAAGTGTATATTCAATTGTAAATGTACAATATTATAGACTTGACACAGACGCTACGTATCTACCGGATATAATACTTTTACGGAAAGATACGTGCGTTTCCCTTAAAAGCAAACATGTCACTACCATGTATTGCAGGAATAAAGAAGTTAAGAAGATATTTGTAGTGGGGCGTTTCCCACTATCCACTACCTACTGGAAGATACGAAGGAAATGGTAGTGTCAGTATCTGTCAGATGTAATGCACGCGACGGAGGTCACTTACATTTCAACCTTGCCATTTCGATATTTTGACTTGGTAGTGACAGTGTATTTCATTTAAAGATAAAATAGAATTCGTATCGACTGCTACGACAAAGACTAAAAGCAAAAATAATGAGTAACAAGAAGAAGCAGAGGATACAGGAGGAGGGTAGATAAATGATAAAGCGAAAGAAAAGCGTGAGTGAAAAGAAGTCTAATGAATTTTTCCCTATCATGAACTTCTCTAGTAAGAGAACATAGTTTTGTGATCGTAAGGGTAGATCGCCGGCAGATCGTAAGTTCAAGATCACTGATAAAATTTGTAATAGAAATCAGAAAATCGATGCAAATACATGATTGATAATGCAATGATACAATTCGTCTATAGTTTCTACAAGGTTTGAAGAATGTTTAAAATAGGATGTATAAAATGATGCCAGAATATAATTTCACAGAGAATTGAATTTTAAAGTGTAAGCTGCACCGGGAAGATGGCGTTTTCCAACTTCGGAATAAGGTAGCAGCGTATTAATAATTTTCCTCTCTTGAAAATGTTACGGCTTAGGAATTCTGCAACAAGTAATAATTTCCTGTAAACTGTTATGCTAAGGAGCTCTATACAAGGTGTCCGAAAAATGTTGTATTTCGTTGAAAAACAGATATATGTAACATTACATTCCATATATTTAGCGGACAATAGCATAAAGGTATATTTATACTCAAGTTTTGTCTGCTAGACAAAAATCTTGGTTACCCTGGTTTTGTATCTTATAATTATACATGTCTTACGTCTTGCAGTTCCCTTGGCAAGTTTCGACCCCTGTTTCTCCGTGAACGCGCGAGGTTTTGAATTTTAGATCAGTAACACTTTGTGAACGCGTGAGTTTAGGAGTTGTTGCCCGCCAAATTAATATTGGGCAACTAGTTCAAGGATTCGTCGGAATGAAGGAAATCGCGTTTCGTCCGAGACCTGTTAGAGGACTCTTCAGTAAGGCTGAATAACAGGTCCTGCCTTAGACGCGCGCGGATCCGTGATGGCGATCCGTATTAACGACTCGTCTTGGCGTCGCACAAGAAGTAATAACTCGTCTTGGCGAATGACCCAAAAAGTCTGTACTTCGCTTGTATTTTGAAGAATACAAGAAGTGTGGCTTAATCAAACACTGACTTTGAATTTCTTTAGTACAACTGCTTTCTATGAACTGACAATGTCACGATTCAAAGACTGAGAGTGAACTAGTACTGAAATCTGTCCGAGTGCTTGATCTGCCTGAGGAATTGGGTGTCTTTTTGGGGGAAGCGGGGGCGTCCCTTGGAGTCAAGAAGAATGCGTTTTGGGAGGTCTAGTGCTAAACGTTTCCGGATTGGCTTTGCTGTGTTTAGTATAACCAATCAGGAAACTCGCGATTGTTTAGATGGTTAAACCGACCGTTTTAAGGGAGAGTAAGACGCGCGCGGAGTAGGGAGATACCTGACTCGGATATTGAGGGTCATCGTTGACTTGAAACCGTACCTAATCAGCGAGGGTTTCTTTTGGAAATATTGCCCGGACGGTCGAAGGTAGGTCATAAAAAAGGGACGGATGTTTAACGATGTTTTTAGCCTTGCTAAGATAGTACATGAAAAAGGAAATTGCCTGTTGAGCCCACATCTGGTATAATAAAATAACGACTATTTGCCTTGCCTTCAGGACAGTTTCTTTGTTCAGAACGCGTTGGAAAGTTTCTTTGTTTGAACTTTATGACATCTGTTGTCGTGAGCTGATCGTAAATGAGGGTTTGAATGAAATCTTAGAATAGCGGCGTTTTCGCGATGGAACACTTTTCCTTGCAACGGAATAAGAAGTTACCGAGGGATGCGAAAACTAATTTCTTTCTTGCTATTTCATTCGCGCAGGTATACGGTTCTAGCGACGAGCATTGTTCCCTTGCGACGGAACAACCTCTGTATTTCGGGCTATATGTATATCTTGAACCTTTCGAGAGCGCGTTGACAGTTCCCTGCTGTGCATGGCACAAAAAAAAGGTTCGGGTTAGAGGCTTCACAACTCCTTAGGTAAACTATCGGTATATCTCCTCTACAACATCAAGAACCACCGATTCAAGCGTGAAAAAAATTGGTCGTATTCTACGATTCTTCCTCTTCGAAATTTCGTTAACTTTAATTGGCGGATCCTCGAAAATTGCAAATATTGGATACTTAGAACTATTATAAAAATATGATGTATATGATATCAAAAATTATTTCGGACACAGAGGAAAATAATAAAATGTACATTTTAGGGGAACCAATAATGTCATTTCGCCGACTACAATACTTTGCAACTTCATTAACACTGTATACAGTATACAATATGTATACAATAACTACAAACGGCTGTCAGATTTGAACTATTTATTACTTAGGGTTCATGAAATTGTTGAATATTATCTTTAGAGTCAAAAGTTGAGATATTCTGAAATAAGAGTCGACTGCACCTGTCCTAAAATTACAACTTTCGCGTAGCAAAAAGACAAAGGACGTCATGAGATGTCATTTATTTTACCTAAACTGTTGTTGGGGTGTCGTACGCTCGGAGTGTACAGGAAAGGTTAATACCATCCATAGTACAATGGACATTGGTTTTTCCAAGCCTGCCGGTGAATAGCGGTCGATCATTCGGTGCGCTTACAATTAGCTGAATAGCCGAACGCCGCGTCCTTTGCCGGCCTCACCTGACCGTAACTATTGAAGCTCCCCAAATTAAGAATTTTATGACAGGCAAAGCCAGATGCTGGTCAACTCTAAAATTGAAGCTAGCGTAAAAATTAGTTTCTGTCACGAGTAAATTACTTTATGACCACTGTCCCACGAAAACACGACGAAAAACACACGGGACATTTTCAAGGGACATTTTTAACATGGATATGTTTTAGGGCTGGCGGTCATTCCAAAATTTGCATGATGACACCAACAAGTGTGACGCTTATATTTCGCTAATAAATTTATGGTTATCAATAGGATTATTAATAGACGATGTAAAACAGGTAAAAGTTTTTTGGGCAGAAAATTTTCTACGCGTACACCGTCAACGTTTTTCAGGACGGCAAAGAACCAGGACGTTCAGAACCTCCGCCGTGTTTAGTTGAGTTGTTTGACGAATTGTTTCACCGTACCTATTGTCAGATGTATATTCTTTTTTTTTTCATTAACATAGTAGTAATAAATTGTTATTTTCTTTCTTATAATGTTCATAAATTCCTTAACAACGTATTCCCCACCTATTTTACCGCGACGAACTCCGAAAAGTTCTAGTTAATAGCTTTTTAATAAATAATATAGCCAATGTCTTACGCTGCCTTACAAACTGGGGTCGCCTCCAGAAAACACGCAGACGTTTTGAAATGCTTGCAGGCTCTAGCTTGGGCATCTCCTGCGGTGTAGAGGGGAGTAGTCGGTTCTGAGGACCCCCGAGGATAAGGTAGCACCCGTCACGCTGTGCCTTTCTTCCGAACCCTCTCAAGTAGCCGAATACGCCCAAAAACCAGTATAAACACAAAAATTCGGTCAGAAACGTCTGTGTCTAGCGTCTTATGTCTAGCAGCGCAGTATAAATATACCTTAAATCATTGAGAGTCGATGCCGGTAACGTGCACTCGGATCACGTGTCACGCGAACACGATGCGTTTAAATCACCGTTGCGTCCCGTTGCGTCGCGTCGCGTCGGTCGCATGGCAGAATTGCGTTTTCTTGCAAAACCACGTTACGAGCGACGACAGTGTGTAATGTTTTCTATCTATCGGGGGAGGATACCCTATGATCCACTTTCCTCGCAAACTGTCGTAAACCCGCGCCTCCTGGCACACTACGGCAGACAGTACAACATGTTCCGTATCAGGATATCGAGAAACAAATTGGAGCGCCGCGTCGTCTTCCGAGGCAACAAAGTTTTCGAGCATCCATGTATTTTTCTATCCCGCTTATATGTATAACCTTGAAGCCGAATGTTCCGCGGAGACTACCTGTCAGGATACGTATTTCCCGGTGGCGAGATTTCTTCTCGTTCCACTGAAGGGCGAGAATAGTCCGATGGCTACGAAAAACAACCCTTAAACACGTCCCCCTCTCATTTCTATTTGAAAACCCTCTATTGTTGTCCCTGTAGCAATCGAGGTGTCGCAATAGAAAAATTCGGGTAGAGAGATCTGGAGATTGAATTAGCAGCCTTTCGCGATGGTTTACAGTTTACGGCCACATTTACAGTAGCGGACGCAAGGTTAACCTTCCGCGAACCAGGTGAATAAAAGTCATATCCTGAACCATGCGAGGTCAATTTTATCCCAACCATTATCCAACCAGGAATATATCATTTGAACAAAAGCAGACTTTAAAATTGTGTTTCATCGTCCTCATGAGTACAGATAAATGGGGATCTTTACATTTACGAGGAGCGGGAATAGGTTTGCTTACATTCAATGGCCCCTAATTAGAAATTACAAGAGCGATGCGGCATCCGCGAAAATGTTCGATCAATTCCCCAAAGTAGAATATTTTCTATGGCAGTTGTCCTTCAACGATCTTGAATGACCTCGAGTCGTAGGAATGTTCTTGAGGCGACATTTTTAGGCCTCATTATAGAGTTTGACAAATGTGTAAAACTTGATAATGTGTAATAAATATGTGCGAATGATATCAATCGTTGTATTTATGCACTTTATCTATCAATGACAGATATATCACTTGACCTAAAAACGAATTCAGTGCATGTATACGATTTTCATATCGTTTCGCCGAGTTTTTATTCACATTATAAATATGATTGGAGACAGATAAATTAAACATTTTATTGTCATAACCATTGTTGATGCGAAATTGTGGCATGATTTGTTTCCGGAAACTAATAAATAGGCTGTGAATTTTATGCATTTTTGTCTAGATTGGTAATGGATTGTTCTCCGATATAAAACAATTTTATGAATGAAGTGCATTCACAATTGTTTCATGGAAATATCAAAACAGATTAGATTCCGTAGTCCGTATAAACAGATGGAATTGTAAACATTTTGTTGATTATACTATCAACGTATTTGATGACATGAACTTTCTTACATGTATATTATCAAGTCTGTCTGCTTACTCGTTTATAGTGTTCATGCAGTCATGCTGGCGTCGGCGTCGTTGAGATCAAGTATAGTTCTTCTTCTCGTGGTGTGAGTATTATTTTTATTTCAAATCAAAGAATAGAATGCGGTCTAGTAATTAGTCCCGTTTATGGATTTCCATAATCAATTTAGTTAAATAGTTTCTACCAAGAGATTCTGCTGGCTTTTAATGTTAATTACAATGCAACAGACTTAAACCATACTTTTTTCCGCTGCATGTGTCGAACAAAATGAATTGTTAATTTGTGAGAACAGGCGAATAAACAAAGTCAGTGTTGGTTGATGTCGTTTGTCGTATAGTGTGGCTAGGATGGTCCAGATTTTACGAATGTTATCAACATTTGAAAAACCATCCAGTGTTATAGTTACTCGTTAATACTTGTGTAAAGAAATTCATATGTTAAACATTCTTTTGTCCGTCAATGCATATTGATTAAATGTTTCATAAATTTAATAAGAAACTAGATATTTTCCCCAAAATTACACGTTATTACTCGTAATCTGAAAAATAATTGGAAGTGAGATGACAAAAGGACAGAATTGGACTTTTTGGTGATGTCGAACTTTGGCGATATCGAATTTCTGCGGCATGGCTGTTCATTCAATCCCTAAGTTTCCCTAAACTTGCCCTTTCTAGTTCTGCAAATGGCGGATTTGCGGAGGAGAATGAGGAATATCTAAGGTTCCCAGCGAACTTTCTCCTGGGAGCTGCGACGGCCGCATATCAAATAGAGGGAGCTTGGAACGTGAGCGGTGGGCTCCTCAAATTCAAATCTAGCCGTTCTGTACTGAAAACTTTTTTAACGTTTCCTTCCGTTTCTTGAAAAATTAGATAAAGCAGAAAGTACCTGGGATCGATTCTGCCACCTCAAAGATGGACGTGTCATTGATAATGACACGGGCGACGTTGCCGCAGACGCTTATTACAAGTATAAAGAAGATGTAGCTTTGTTGAAGCAATTGGGGGTGACTATACTTTTTCTCATTTTTGTATTATAATCTCACATTGAAATCTTCCTCGTGTTCTAACCTAACCTTTAAAAAATCTACGTTGACCTTCATAAGTCCTTGACGCCTCCACCTACAAGAAACTAATAACACCAGAATGCGCGTCTCATTAACCCACTTAATCTGTATCAAACCATTTCTCGCTCCGATTACTAATAATGACATAAATAAAGATGGTAATATCTGGTGAAAAACTCTATATACTGTATATGTATAAAGTATTAGGTGTAGATGCTTAAAAACATTAAAGATATAAACAGTTAAAAGTTACGTATTTTTAATATGCAGTATAAGTATGAAATGACAGAGTTCCATTTTAAATGTAAGTAATCTGTTCATAAACCCAGGTTGCCCACAATTTAAAAAAATTGTTTTTGTAGTTTCACTTGTAATTAAATATTATCGCTTATAATTGTAGTTGAGAATTATACATATAGTAGTATTTCAGAATCATCATGAACTTCTTGCAACCAGCCACGCCCGCGACATTTCAAAACGAAGTGATTGTATTCGATTACATTCAATTATTCTTCTTTTTACACTGCACATTTTTCTCTTCTTCGACAACAGTTTGACTCGTATCGGTTCTCCGTGAGCTGGGTGCGAATACTGCCGACCGGGTTTTCGAACAAGGTCAGCTGTGAAGGCGTCAAATATTACAACGATCTGATCGACGAGCTCTTGGCGAACGGGATCGAGCCGTTCGTTACAATATATCACTGGGATCACCCGCAAGTTCTGGAAGACGCCGGCGGCTGGCTGAATTCGGAAATGGTCGACTGGTTCGGCGATTACGCGAGGGTGGTGTACAGGGAGTTTGGGTCAAAGGTGAAACGGTTCATTCCCATAAATGAGCCGAGCGGCATGTGCAAATTAAGTTACTCGCATGGGATACATGCGCCTGGGAAAAAGTTGCACGGTTTTGGAGAGTACCTGTGCGTCCACAATATGCTGAAAGCGCATGCGAGAGCCTATAGGATTTACCAGAAGGAGTTCAAACCTGCGCAAAACGGGGAAGTGGGATTCCAAGTCAACTTGTTCGGATATCTACCGAAGAGACCAGGGGACAATGCATCGGTGGATACTGCCTATACATTCAACGCCGACTGGACCTTGAATCCAGTTTACGGCAGAGAAGGTGACTATCCGAACGTAATGAAGTGCACAGTGGCAGCGAAGAGCAAACAGCAGGGTTACGAGAGATCGCGGCTGCCCGAGTTCGACCCCCACTGGATCGAATACATAAAGTATGATTATTAGTTCTACCGGCAAATTCTATCCAGTTTCGAAAACCACATTTATCGGATAAGTGCCCGACAAAATGATAGGACGTTTCAGAGATATTTGAATGTTTCATATAATTCAAAGAAGAAAATGTATGCATTAAAAATTATCTTTCTTGTAGGGGAGCTTCGGACTTTTTAGGAGTAAATCATTATACTGCGAGACTGGTGGAGCCCGGAGAAATTAAACTAGTTCCGTCTCATGAGAGTGATGAAGGCGTAATATATACTTCAGATCCCTCTTGGAAAACTGCAGCATCCACATGGTTGAAAGTAAGTTCAGCAATTATACGTTTGATTCGTACACAAATTAAAAGATGTTTACAGTCGTAGTTAACACGTGCGTAGACAGTTGCAACGTTTCATTCAGATCAATAGACCTACAGTGAATCAAAATAGTTGTTGTATGGTCCAATATTAAAAAGCTATGGCCCTTTAAAAAGTCTGTCAATATTATTTTGGGTTAAACTTCACCTCTCGAAACTAAAAAGTTAAAAATTTTTGGTTTCCTGAGGTGAAGTTCAGCCTAATTTTGATTCACTGTACAATAGATAACAGGACAAAATATGTTATAAATCTTTGGCGTTTAGTATCTCCTTTATTTAACAAAATAATTGCAGTTTAAATAATCGTCCTGATTTCTGATTTGATTATTGACGTGCTAAAAATATTGAAATTTAAACGTTTCTCAAAATCAGATGGAAAACAGTTTTTCATAAAATGAAGTGCAAACATAAAACAATTTTACCGTTATGTTTCCATTAGGTGGTACCCGAAGGGTTTCGGAGCGTTCTTCGCGAATTATCGTCGAAATATGGCAATCCGCCGCTATATGTCGTTGAAAATGGATTCTCCGACTTTGGAACCGTCAACGACACTGACAGAATCGATTACTATCGTGCTTATTTGAGAGAAATGCTTCAAGCCATACACGTAGAAGGCATTAACATTCGAGGATACTATTTATGGTCGCTTGTAGATAATTTCGAATGGGAAAGAGGATACAGGTTTGTTTCTCACTTAGAACATACAGGGTGTCAGGTAGTTCTACGTGAAAAAAACATTGATACTGTATATCCCTCTATACACTACAAGTTTTGTATACACATATCATTTTTTCATATTATAACAAGTAATGAAAATATTCAAGGTGGTCAAAGTTATTGGGCCACCCTGTATATAGTCTGATTTATAAGCTACCTGAAATTGAAACATTTATATGCATTTTTGATATTAATATTTATGGTTACAGCGAACGATTCGGTATCATATCGATCGATTTCAATGATCCGAAGAGACCACGGACATTAAAACAGTCTGCCAGGTGGTGGCAGGATCTCCTAGCAAGCAGAAAATTGAAATTAGCTAACGTACCTTCATAAATAAATTCCGAAATATTTACGTCAGATTAATTTCTTATCATTTAGATACTTTACTAAATTTCTTTGCTTTATAGGCAAGATTTTTACATCTGTAAATTGTATTGACTTTTATTGACTTTCTGACCTTGAATTTCAACAATTTTTTTCATGCATCGTATTCTATTCATCACAAGGATAAAACGTGCAACAAAAACCATCGGTAAAAACTCGATTGTTCTCTTGAAAAATTTTGGAAAATTTTTTTCATTATCAAACTGATTTTATTTGTATTGTATTTACATTCCTCGGTCAGATAGAGTTTGTGGTGTACAAATAGCGTGCTATTGATGAAGCCGTTGAAAATTATTTCATGGCGCGTGAAATACAATCGAGAATATAATATAAATAAAATCAGTTTGATAATGAATAAAACTTGGTCATAATTTTTTAAGAGAACGTTTGATGACTGAGGATGAGATAAGGCGTTAGGCACGACGAGCCTGAGATAAGAGCCAGGGTTGGTGTTGTAAATGATCTAGTGCCTATCTCGTTTGTACAGCTTCCTATGCAGCCGGTCGACGTGAAAAAAAGGATCGAGGAGAATGGTCGGAAAATAACGAATCGGGCTTTGGCAAGCAGAATCTCCTGTAATTATCTGGTAGCGTTGTGCGTGTACCTGCAGAGGACGTGTTAGAAAACGTATGAAACAATCGAATACAGTCGCGTTAACGGTGCATGTGCCTGGGATCGATGTCCTCTCTTCGAACGATACGATGATTTGTAGGGAAGATACGTTTGATGCATTAGGGCCGATTCATACTAGAGTGTCGGTACGGTCACTGTCCGTACAGTCGTTTCCCATAAATTTCGAGCGGGTTGACACGTCCCGCTGTGCCCCTGCTAAGCGTGGCAGAAAAAAAAGGTCTCTATGGGCTCCACAGCTCCTTTAGGTAAACAACTACCGATAGCTTTCCTTTAAGACTTTAAGACATCATGGAAATAGGGAACGTTCCTGCCACTTGGTGTGAATTGTTCTTAAATAATAATTTAAAATAATTATTAGGAAATATATTAGACACATCTTTGTTCTGCAAATTTTTCCACCGGTTCAAGTGTGTGAAAAAGTTTTTAAAAATACGATTCTTCCTCTTGGAAATTCCGTTTTTCCGCATTATTTGTAACAACTTGTTGCCATCTTTCAGGTAACCTGTCAATTCCCGTATCCCAATGACTCCTAGCAACATGTGTTTTCGATGTACAAGCAAAATCATTTGCTTATTTAAAATGCGACAGAACTTTTCTTCCAACCACATATACAGGGTGAGTCACCAAACGTTAGCACCTCAAATATCTTTGTTGTTTCTACAGATACGTAAAATATGGTAAGGACAAAGTTAAATGGTACAATGGGGCTGACACGATGCAAAAAAAAAATTTTGTTTTTATGTCATTTTTTTGGAGATATCAAGGTCACCTTGAGTTTTTTAAATGGAACCACCCTTTTTTAAACACCTACAATGTTAGTCCCTTTCATTAGGAATTCAGTGACTATAATTAGTCCAAGGTCATTCAAGGTCAAGGACAGAAAAAACGTATAAAACTAAAATATGGAAGCAGAATACCTGTATTTTATAAATGTTCGAAATGATGGCCGTCTGCGTCGATACATTGTTGTAAACGAGCTCTGAAGTCTCTCTGAATCTTCAACTGTTGTTGGAGCATCCGTGTACACGGTCTCTTTTAGCAGACCCCATAAAAAGAAATCCAGTGGATTTAAATCAGGCGAACGTGCTGATAGTAACATACTGATAGTAAATAAGAATGCTGAATAACATTGAAGGACCTTAGTATGTTTACTTTAACTACGACCATAGTATGTTTACTATTTCCTACAAGTCTCAACCGTGATAAACGTATATTCTGGACGAGGCGGAACAGTTTCATGGCCAGCACGTTCGCCTGATTTAAATCCACTGGATTTCTTTTTATGGGGTCTGCTAAAAGAGACCGTGTACACGGATGCTCCAACAACAGTTGAAGATATGCGTCAGCGTATCATCACAGCATGTACAAATATCACGTCGGATACACTTATCAGAGTTCAACATTCCTTCAGAGCTCGTTTACAACAATGTATCGACGCAGACGGCCATCATTTCGAACATTTATAAAATACAGGTATTCTGCTTCCATATTTTAGTTTTATACGTTTTTTCTGTCCTTGACCTTGAATGACTTTGGACTAATTATAGTCACTGAATTCCTAATGAAAGGGACTAACATTGTAGGTGTTTAAAAAAGGGTGGTTCCATTTAAAAAACTCAAGGTGACCTTGATATCTCCAAAAAAATGACATAAAAACAAAATTTTTTTTGCATCGTGTCAGCCCCATTGTACCATTTAACTTTGTCCTTACCATATTTTACGTATCTTTAGAAACAACAAAGATATTTGAGGTGCTAACGTTTGGTGACTCACCCTGTATGTGGTACCAAAAATTATTTCGGATACACCGGAAAATAATAAAATGTTCATTTTAGGGAAACCAATAGTGTCATTTCGCCCCAAAGTGCAGTGTCCGCGGACAAACTGTCCGCGCGGACGTTTCCCATAAATTTCCTTTAGGTAAACTACCGATATCTATTTTCCATAATTATGTTTTCATTTACACAGGAAGTAAGGTAAGTATTCAATCTTTTTAACTTACTTCGCATCAACAAATTTATTAACTTCCGATGATAAAAAAAAAAAGAATAAGGTATCACCAGAAGTTAAAATCTCCCTAGTTTTAAATTTATGGAAAACGACTGCACGGACAGTGACCGTACGGACACTCTAGTATGAATCGACCCTAAGGGATTATCATGTATCAGCGGCGCGGCGCGGCGGTCGTGCGTCGACGTTACAGCCAAGAAATGTCGCGCTTCATGCAAATCACACACGGCTTTTGTTGTTCAACCGGCTGCGAAAAGCATCGAAATTGATATTTGACTATTTTATTGGTTAGATCTTCCAAAACTTGCCGATGCAGTGGTTTTAGAAGATTTTCAGTATTTCTCTCTTTATAAATCCATCTCATAGCTTACTTGGGGGAAGTTCCCCTAGTGTCGGACACATAAAGTTTATCTTAAATTGTTCAGGACTACAACGTTCAAAATTCCCGGTAATCGGGTGCGAGTTTACGTATCGATCACGCGCCTCGATCGATAGCGCCACGTTATGATTACAAACGATCCTGCCGTTCTCCTTCGTCTTGGTGATCCAGACAGCGAACGATCAACACGCACATTGTCTCCGCGCCTATCGCATTCTTATTTCTGTCTAGCGTAAAACCTTCCGGCTTCGACGCGTATCGCTACCGTGCCTATCGCTACCGTGTCATACAAATAAAAAAGGGATTCTTTCGTGACCAAACAAGTGAAAATTCTTTAAAACCCAAATACCGCTGTATATCCTTGTCAGGATAGTACCACTATCCCATAATCAGCCTCGCTACGCGAGAAAACATAGATAAATGAAATACTTTAATTTTTTTTATTTTGCGTTATTTATTAATGAACAATATTAGAATCCAATATACAGTGAGAAATAATTGTTAGTTCCATGTAACAATCAGTAATCCGTCGATTTAAAAAATACCGTCATGTAAATAGTCATTGAGCGATATTTAGATCAAGATATTTCTTAAAATAATCGACAACTGCTTTGACAAGAGCATTCAAAAATATGTGATTCATTTAAAAAAAAAAACATTGTTGACCTTCACATGACCTTTACGTGTCCACCTAAAAACATACTAATAATATCACAATATTCTCACCTCGAAGCCATTAAAAAATTACTGAAAATATTTTTATTACATACCATAATAGTGATGTAAACCAAATATCAAAATCAGGTGAGATTGTACAATACATGTATATGGAAGGGACAAATCCTTTTTCATAACACAGATTTGTATGGTTTTGTATAGTGTCTTCTAGTATTGTCGCGGTGTGTAACAATAAAGTAGCCAAAGAAATTGCATGTTTTGCTGCACAGAATATCTCATCCCTTCCAAGAAATCAACGTTAGGTGATCTTCGCTAAGATATTTGACCAGAGAGGTCTCGAGGTGAAACCTAATTGGTCGCAGTGTACAGAGTTCGCCCGAGTAAAAATAGCCGGGGTATATCTAAGGGCGGCTCGAGGTTCTCAAGAGTCCTTGTCCTCGAATGTAAATATTACGCCTGTATGTATAATATATGCCTGTGTCTCGTAAATCCGTGCTTTGAAATCCCATGCGAGGAATTTGCTATCCGCCATTCGGAGAGCTGAGTAAATTCGGGGGACACCGGTTTAGGAGAAGTGGCGCTATATCCGGTTAATTTTATTACCAGCAGGACAGAGGAGGGTGGCAACTAAACGCTTTGGGCGACAGCGCGGGGGCGCTTGCGGAAGCGTGGCCGGGGGGTTGAACCAGGGACGGGTAGGAACGAAAATAGAGAGGAATTACGAGAAAGAAAGTACGCGGCTGGTAGGCGTCGAGATAAAAAAGAGATTGTCTCGTTGAATATTCCGCGTACACTGGTTAATCCCGGCTGCAACGTTCGCAGACAGGATCGTTTGTTTGCGTTTGATATTTAAACTGCGGATTATTGTATACCTTCAAATTTCTCGTGAATAATTTCACAGAAAGCGGAATCACGGAAAAGTCTTTTTTTCATTGAGTCTTTATTCAATTTAAAACTAGTAAGCACGATCTAAGTAGATAAAATTTTAACACGTGAATGATGCACGGTGGTCTGGAAAGCGACTTTCATTGACCAGAAATCAGTATCTCAAGCCTATTGATAAAATGTTCTTTACTATAAAACAACCCTTTAAATTTTCGATATCTAAAATATTATTCATTTCAGATGATTCCGTTCGCAGACTTTTCCGTCGCGATCGTTGATCCTTTCCGGGAGATCTGTGTCCAGAACAAAGGGCACAATCGAAGAGAGCCATCGCTTTTTCGACGGTGCAGCGAGTTATTTAATTTCTAAGGAATTTAGTATGCACGTAACACTCCCACCGTTTTCCTAAGTCGATTTTATGGGATACATTTCAAATCAAATTTACCCTGTTTCGGGCGAGACATAATATGGTAATCACAAATCTTCTCTAGCTGGACGTGCTTCCGAGATTTCAATTCCTCATTCCAATTATCGGCAGCTACCGTTTTTGACAAATAGATATGCGATACTTATTAAAAAATTTTAATACAGAAACACTAGAGTCTCGATCTACGTCCACATTATATGTATAATGCAATTCGTATAAACCAATGAAGAATAATAATTATACTATTGTTGTGTGGCGGCCCGTGCAACGAGCACGCCGCTGCACCACCGACATGCATTGCATGCGTGGCGACGACCGTCCCCGGAAAGCCGCAGAGAAACACTCGAAAATCGGTTCCGAGGACTGTCGTCGTTTGTCAAACGATCGACTGTCGAGGGCGAAGATCCGACAGTCGAAGGCACGCGATCGGCCATTCGCTCGCAAGTACTCACTCAGACTGGACAGACGACTGTCCAGGACGTTACGAGCAAGCACGCCTACATTCATTTCACCCGTTGCCCCACAGTTGCATCTCCGGTATCTGGAAGAGAATACGGTATTATCCAGGCAAGGAAATCCGGTTAATGTATTCTAATCTAAGTTACCGTATTTGACGATATAATGTGGCATCCGTCGTCTACTATCAAAGCAAACATGATCTTAAGAAGAAAAAAAATAATGGATCTGATAAGATATTCAATTTTTTATCCGAGTAATTACGATTGATTCGTAAATATTAGGGTTCCACAGTTTGTGCTCGATTTAACGTTCTTCCTGTTCCTTGTGACTCTACAGGATGTCCCAAAAGTGTTTTATTTCGTTGAAAAGGGTGATTTCTAAGGTCATTTGAAATCACTTTTACTGTTACGTAAATATTCTCCGCGGCTTCGTTAAGGAGTTATTAACGAAAAACACGGACCAATCGGAACGCGGCTACAGCAGACGGATTCCAGCTCAGCGACAGATTCCGCTAAGTAAGGCGTTGGCCGGAGTCGCCAAATGAGGGGAGAGAGCACGAATTGAGAGGAAAAAGTTACCCTTTTTCTGGCAGTACCGGATTAGTCGCGTGACATTGTGACACATGCACGACAGAGACGAAACGCGTCACGTGGCCGGGGCGCGGAGGAAGCGTGGGTAATAGCGTCGTAGAAGGGGAACGGTAGAGTGGGGACAAAAGTCTTAATCTGGCGTCTCTGGCCGTGCCGGAATGCCTCCTAGAAGTTAGCCTCACACTTGTTGAAATAAATAATTTTAACAGTTGTGCTGAGTTGTGCTAGGTTTGTGCTACATTGTGCTCGAATATTAAAACTATAATATAAAAAATAAGACAGAAAATTGAGAAAAACGATTTTTTGAGTAGACCCCCACTTTTCATTTTTTTCAATTTTCTCTATTGTGCTAAGTTGTGCTAGGTTGTGCTAGGATTGTGCTAAAGTATTACTTTAAAATAATAATAAATAAAGAAGTTATGGTAAATAATAGGTTTGGACATCCAATTAACGTTGAAGTTAGTAAGAGTAATGCAAACACCATATAATCATATATCTGAGTTGTGCTAGCCTAGCACAAGTCAGCACAACTGCCGATTTCCCCATCACACCGCTATTAACGGCACTTTACTCTTGTACGGGGCCCTTCGCGCTTGGATTCTATATCATTAATTGGGCTTTCTGGTCATCCGAAGAACACAATATTGCATATCCGATTTGTGCTAGCCTAGCACAAGTCAGCACAACTGCTGATTTCTCCCGCACAACGATATTAAGGGCACTTTACTCTTGTACGGGGCCCTTCGCGCTTGGATTCTATATCATTAATTGATCTTTCTGGTCATCCGAAGCACACAATATTGCATATCCGAGTTGTGCTAGCCTAGCACAAGTCAGCACAACTGCTGATTTCTCCCGCACAACGATATTAAGGGCACTTTACTCTTGTACGGGGCCCTTTGCGCTTGGATTCTGTGTATGTACAGTAGGGTGGACCTTAGCTACACTTGGTGAAATTATTTTTGGAGATTTTTTTCACTTTTCTCCAGTGCTCTATAAGTGATGAATTAAACACAGCTTTTCAAAGACCTACTGACTGACCCATGCCGTGTTCAGCGGACTAAATTCGCTTCCCCGGCCTCGAATAGTGTGCTTTGTAACACAGCAGTTCAAAGGCCCAGTGCCGCATTCGTTTTCGCGATTCGAAAGTGATCACTGAACAAGACATTGTTAATTTCATTCATAATTTCATTATTTTTAGTTCCACTTGTACGAAACATTCAGTGAGATTTTCCTGGTTAAAAAAAGCTAAACTAGACAGAGTTTTAATTGTATTTACTTATGTCATAGCGAGTTATAATCCCACTTTAAATGAGTAAATACGGTCCAAATTATGCAGTATTTAGACTCATTTTAATTAGAAAAATCTCACAAATACGATGGTAAAAGTTGTGTAAAAAAAGAATTAAAAATAAATAACTTTTCTATTTGCATTGACATTGTAGTCGGTACGCACCCTTTTAAACTGTGCCGACAGCCTCGTGTGCTTCGGATGACCAGCAAGACCAATTAATGATATAGAATCCAAGCGCGAAGGGCCCGGTACAAGAGTAAAGTGCCCTTAATAGCGGTGTGATGGGGAAATCGGCAGTTGTGCTGACTTGTGCTGGGCTAGCACAACTCAGATATACATATGATTATATGGTGTTTGCATTACTCTTACTAACTTCAACGTTAATTGCATGTCCAAACCTATTGTTTACCATAACTTCTTTATTTATTATTATTTTAAAGTAATACTTTAGCACAATCCTAGCACAACCTAGCACAACTTAGCACAATAGAGAAAATTGAAAAAAATGAAAAGTGGGGGTCTACTCAAAAAATCGTTTTTCTCAATTTTCTGTCTTATTTTTTATATTCGAGCACAATGTAGCACAAACGAAGCACAACTCAGCACAACTGTTAAAATTATTTAATTTAACAAGTGGGGGGCTAACTTCTAGGAGGCTGCCGGAATCCGTCGGCTGTAGCCGCTCTCCGATTAGTCCGCGTTTTTCGGTAATAACTCGTTAACGAAGTCACAGAGAACATTTTAGCAAATGTAGAAGTTATTTGAAATGACCTCAGGAGTCGTCCCCTTCAAGGAGATTCGATATTACTGGGACATCCTGTATGATAGTCTTAAACAGTTATTTTCGAAACCGTTTCAAGCATTAATCTCATATATAATATTTGCAATTATTAGGTTAGGTGTACGTTTAATATTATTAAATAACACGAGCATGTACAGACAACATGATCAACTGGTCGTTAACGTTTTATTACTTCTTAAGCTTCCTTTTACATAGCCACGCAATTTGCTTTCTTGAAAAACTGGATTGTATTCGCATAATGCGCATTAATAGAAAACGCAACGAATGTTTGGGACAATCTAATCTACGATTCAATGGGGGTTAACAGACATAGTTCGTATGGAAAGACAGCCCTTTGTGCCGTAAAGCGCTCAGCAAAGTGCACGGAAGAAGCAAGGAGCTGAAAAAGCACGGAAAATCCTCGAGATGTCGTCGGGGCCGTTCCAATTGTAAAAGTTCGCGGCAGCGACGTACGAACAAAAACTGCCGGCAAATCATATGAAACAATGGCGGTCCAGATTGTATCTTCACTTTCTCGCAAGCGTTCTCCTTTTTCCCCTCCGCTTTTGTGTCGTTGCGTTACTCGAGTCGATTACGACGCAGTCTTGACAAACAGCTTCGCGCCACTATCGTTCCGTCGCATCGTGATTCTTAGAAACGTTTGCCTTTGCAGGATCGAATGGAGCTTGGGAACTGACGGGGATGAGGATCAGAGGGTGAAGTAGACGGTGAGTTATCAAGCGAAGAAACAAAGAAGCTTTCTGTGGCGTCAGCTTCGCAAACAGAAAAGTACTCGGAGAAAAGAAAATCTTCAGTTCTATCGTTTTCTGATAATCTCCTGTAACACGCCGCGAAGGGAAAAGGATTTTGGCTCTGTCCGATTGCAAAGCAGCTGAAGATTCTGAGATGTTATTTCAAGAATTAAATAATTAGTAATTCTGGACAGCTTAAGGTGTAACACACCTCCGAAAAGTTGAAAAGGAAGGGAAATACAATAATATTCTTTTTTCATAAAATGTTACTTTAACAAATTAATATGTACACCATATTTCAATAATTCTGACTCGCACTATATACAAATAAATTCATTAACATACTAAACACTGGTAACGCTTACAAAGTCCGCAATCACCGAGTCGATCATTACAGTTCGCCACAAAACGCATAACAATCAAAATCTATAAATATATTGTTATGCTGGTATGCAGTTCTTAGATAATAAATCGAAAGTTCGAACTTTATGCTGTATCAATTTGTAATTAATTAACTTTTTGTTTCCCCAAAGTGGATATCGTTCGATAATAATTGTAAGAGCGCACAGCCAATTTCGCAATGACACTAGCCACGTTAGAAATTATTAAAACGGCCACGATTGTCAGGAATACCACAATGTCCTTATCGCAGCGCTGGTACCATGGTTGATGAGCTAAATTTGAACGAAGATGAGGAGCACCTTTATTGCGTATTACGTACTCCGCCCACCATGCTAAATTCTTCACCATATTGTACGGAGTATCGTTCACGAGCTTTTTCAGTTCCACTATTCTCTGCTTGTACCTATAACGAAAAAAGTTAAAAATTTATGTTGTCATGAGGTGAAGTTTAACCTGAAGATCTATTGTAATTCGAACTAGAAAATACATTTTCGTAAAAACTGTGAGTACTCACTGTTTATTATTTATGATCTCCAGAACAGAAGCTTCCAACTCTTCCCTCGTCACAGTCGTGATGTCCATGTATTTTGCGACACCAAGGGCCTCCATTCTGAGCACTTGGTAATCCTGGTCTGCCAATATTGGAAAACCTAACAATGGTACCGAGAAGTGCACCGCTTCCTCGCTACTTTGCAAACCTCCTTGATAGATGAACATCTTGATATTGGTGTGTGCTATATAACAGTGTTCCACGGTTAATAAACAAACGTCAATGTCTATACAAGATTCACGAGAAAATGACTATCGAAGTATCTTTATTGGGACATTAAAATTGTGAGTGCTTTGTTCTTTTTCTAGATACCATCTATTTTATATACGAGATCTTTTTAATTTTTTAATAAGAGATCACCGCATAACAAGACACTCATGGATGTTCATCAATATCACGTGAATCATCTGGAAAGGTGATACATTAGATAAAAAATGAGACTGTACCTAGAATGCTCTGCTGAGGAAGCCATTTTCCAATAAAGATATTGTCGGGCTTGTTGGGTATGTCCTTTTCGAATTTCCACACAATTTTATAGGGCAATTTGGCGAACACGTCCAGGAAAACCTGTAGGATTTCTTTCGGCATGTCCGAGCTCATAGCGTTGCTGCCCAAACTGAAGTATATGAACCCTTCGGTCGCGCTGTCCACAAAGCGTTTCAGATCCTACCAGCAAAAAATATAGGATAAACACCTCGCTGTGTAGATGAATAACGAAGTTAACGCAAGAAAGATGCGGCTCATTTCTTGGCTTCGAGGTTCTGTCGCACAATATGCACCAAAGCAAATGACTTATCTTAAGTATTGATTTTACCCACCGCAATAATATACAAAATAAACAAGACACGAATATTCCAAGTTGCGTATCAGACAAAAGTTCTAAGATGCCTGAGCGAAGTATGCCTTTGATCAGTTATTTGCGCAGTTATTTTTATTATCAACCTAACAAACTGAAAGCGTCCAAGTGTCAATATTTTCCTTGATAACACCATTTTGATTTTTTTTATTCTATTCTCTTGTTATCAGTGTAAATGTAATATACTCTTAAGAATCGTTCCGTATTTCGAGAAGACTCTACACGTATCTCGATGCTTCTTAACTATGTACCAAAAATTTAAGAGGTTTGAATAACATGTAAAATAGTATTATTAGAAAAATTGAGGGAAGAAGAGACTGATAGTCTCGCAAAATCGAAGTAACCTATTCAATCAAACAGAAACTGAAAGATCAATATTTTCCAAGTCCTTCGTTCTGCTTGCCTGTTTGCAGCATATTTAAACAAAATCTAATTGATTCAATGCATAAGCATATACAGGGTGTCCCAAAACGACTGCGTAAGCGGGAAATGCGAGGTTCCTTGGGTCATTTGAAGCGCCATTTTCCTTTTGCAAAATGTTGTCCGCGGCTTTGTTTAGGAGTTATTAAGGAAAAACACGGACCAACCAGAGCGCGCCTAGTCGCTCAGTGGCACGGTCAGCGCGGCGAGCCGGGGGGAGGAGAGTGTTGTCTTGCCGCGATATCGTAACAAAGAACAGTTTCTCGATTATGTCCCCGGATTTCGATGAGCTTTTGATATGTTGTAAAGACCATGATTCTGAACAACATTTCCCTTTAGACTTTTTGCCTCGCGTCTTTAGTTTACGAGATATTTGTAAAAACTTAAATCCATTTGCTGCTTCGAAATGTGTGTCACTGTCACTGGGTCATTCGGTGACCCAGTGACGAACTGCACAGATGTCTTCAGATGTACGACAGTACCGAAAGCTAAGGGTTGTACGGTCAGGTCAACGAACTGTACAGCTGATGGTAGATAGCAGGTATACGACAATCACATGTTTCGGTTTTCCTGCAGATTTGTACGTAGAGTCGATGGGTTACTATTCGAAAACGTCGTCCGTCTTTCTTTTAGAAAGTTTCTTAAGGGAGGCATAGGACAATAGGGACCCTAAAACGCCACGCCGACCTAACATTTCTACCTCTTGCTGGCTGAAAGGACGGACGACCTTTTCGAACAGTAACCCATCGACTCTGCGTACAAATCTGCAGGAAAACCGAAACATGTGATTGTTGTATACCTGCTATCTACCATCAGCTGTACAGTTCGTTAACGTGACCGTACAACCCTTAGCTTTCGGTACTGTTTTTACAAATATCTCGTAAACTAAAGACGCGAGGCAAAAAGTCTAAAGGGAAATGTTGTTCAGAATCGTGGTCTTTACAACATATCCAAAGCTCATCGAAATCGGGACATAATCGAGAAACTGTTAGTTGTTACGACATCGCAGCGTACCGACAACACTCTCCTCCCCCCGGCTCGCCGCGCTGACCGTGCCACTGAGCGACTAGGCGCGCTCTGGTTGGTCCGTGTTTTTCCTTAATAACTCCTAAACAAAGCCGCGGACAACATTTTGCAAAAGGAAAATGTCGCTTCAAATGACCCAAGGAACCGCCCATTTCCGGGAGCAGAAGGAATTTTGAGACACCCTGTATACAATATATATACCTCGGACAAAGGAGGCAGGTTCTTCTCGACGTGGAAAGAGGTGAAGGTAATCATGTTCGCCAGCTTCGGTCGGGCTGGCGTTATGGGATCAGCTTGGTTGACAAATAGAAGACTGGTGTTCTTCTGTATGTCGAGCATCGACGGCACATCGGTGCCGAAGTACTTTTCCACTAATTTCTGCTGACGTGGATAGAGATCACGGTGCATGTAGTACATAATCCGCGAGATTTTAAAGTAATTTTGTAGTCTCTTCCAAAATGGTTGATTGGTCCCCGCGTTTTTTTCTACTTCCCAGGTGGACTCATGCGATGGCAACATCAGACCACCGAGAGCGTGTTCAGTAAAAGAGAAAAGTCCGAGTGAGCTCAACCCTAAGAGTATACCAAAAAGAAGATTATTTCACATCATATTTTTAAAAATATTAATGAGATAAATTCTTAGTAAAAGTAAATAAAGCACGATTTGATAACAGAAATACATTTACAGTAAAAGCTTGATTCTTGTCCGGAGCGTGGACACGATTCTTGTCCATAGCCTACCCATTCCACTGCATGTCAACGCCGAGTCGCTCCGCAGGGCGGCGACGATTGATGTCGGCTCGAGTATATCGGTGTGAACACCACGACATTGACTCGAGGAATCGATTTTACAAATCTCTTAATTTTAATTGTGTGTTTATAGGACTTTCACTACCGTATTTCTGGCATTTTTCTGATTAAAATGACACCAAACACGATATAATTTGAACTGTATTAAGTGGTTTTATCGACCATTAAAGTCTCGAAGGCAACAAACAACAGCGCATTGGAAAGAAAGAGACGCGAACAGTCGACGTCGCCGGCACAGTTCAAAGGCCCGCGTGTTCTCACAATGATATGACAATTATAGAATTGTTCATTTTTCATTATTTTTTATGGGACTTTCACTAACTTATTTCTGGCATTTTTCTGATTAAAATGATACCGAACACGATATAATTTCAACTTTATTTAGTGGTTTCATCAATTATAAATTATGCTTCACATGTAGAGTAAATATGGGCCAAATTATATCGTGTTTGGTCTGGTTCTAATCAGAAAAATGCCAGAAACAAGCCAGTGAAAGTCCCATAAAAAAATAATGAAAATAAAACATTTTTAACTGGCATATTACAATGTGAGAACACGCGGACCTTTAAACTGTGCCGGCGACGGCGACACGCTTCAAATTTCATTCTGTCCTTCCCTATGTTCGGCTTTCTATTGAAGTCTCGCTCGGCGCGATATCTAGACGGAGTCATAAATCAAAAAGCACTTCTGGCCACGATTCTTGTCCATGAAAAACACGGCTGTTGGACAAGAATCAAGCTTTTACTGTACTAAAATATTTCTGCATCATAATGGAATCATCACTGTGTTTGACTGTGGGTATTATCAATTTTTGTATAAATGTTTCATTTTTCATTCTCCAAACATATTTTTTTCGCCTATTTGATCGTAATTCAGAATTTGATTCATCACTCCAAATAACTGATTTCTAAAATGACATGGATGTTTTTTATTGGTCCTGTGATTGATCCGTGTTTTTCGTTAATTACTCCATAACAAAGCCGCGGAGAAAAATTTCACCAAAGAAAAAGATACTTGAAATGACCTCAGGAATCACCCTTTTTAAGGAAGTACAACATTTTTGTGACACCCTGTATATGTGGTTAGTGAGTGAATTTGGGTGGCACAATTATACAAATTCACCCTGTACGTTGTCTTACATTGAATTGTAGATTAAATTTTGACATAAATTGTACGTAAATGTGAAGAAATACCTATTAACGGTGCATTGAACCTATGAGCGAAGATGTATGTAGCGGGCACCGCGAGCATCTCGATCACCACGAGGTCGAATTTCTCGTTGCTGTTTGGTGCGTAGATCGTTTTCATATCCGTATGGTTGAATATATGTTCGGAGACAGTCTCAGCCATCTCGAACAGAATATCTTCGACGAACGACAACCATTCGATCTTGTCGAATCGAAGCTTAACAAAATTGAAGGTCTTGACTTGCTCATATGTTCCGCCGATGTCTATCTGCTTGAACGTCGTTGAATTCATATTCGGGATCGGATTCGGTGTGACAAGTACGATTTCGTGGCCGCGTTCGTGCAGCTCGAGCCATAATCGCCGGTATGGGATCTGGTGGCTGTAAGAAGGTGTCGGGACGAGCGCTAAGATCCTGGCTGGATCCGCTTGCCTAGCGATGCACAATAGGCCGAAGACCGAGACCACGACCATCAGATCAAACCTCATGGTCGACGAGATTTAGCGATCAACTACCAGAGCTGGTCGCGAAACAACTAATCATCGGATCGCACGTTAACGTAAATTCGAGTACGTTGTGCTTTATGAAGGAGCAGTATCAGTAGTGCAATCCATAGATGGTGCTGCTGAGTCACGGTGTCAATGTGGGGCATTATAGCAATTCATCATCCACTGCGTTACACTATGTTGCAATACTCGCGGTCTCAGCACGTAATACCGAACTTAAAACGAGAGATCTATTCATTTTCCTTGTCTTTTACATAGATTGGCCACGTTCATCTTTCATGTACCTTTTATCGCTAGTGGAAGGAGCGACTCAAGTAGATTCCATTCTCTAGATATCTTTCCAGTATTATCAATACCACAGATATTTTTTGATGCCTGATTACTTTTGTTCCTTTATCTGTGTTATTGGTATTGATTTGAAACTCAAGCACAGAATAACAACTGTAAATATTAAGCATTACTGTAGCCTGGTTGCGAAATGATCTGTTGATGATAAAAGTAACTCTTACAATTAGTTGGTAACTAATGGGAGTCACCTAACATAAGAAATATCAATAAATTCAGTGACTTCTGCAATCTCTGATCTGTTTGCTTATTACCGGTTTGTCAATTATCGTCAACTGCAGACGTTATCGTGAACTATTAAGTGTGATTATTCAGCGGTGATTATTAAGAGAAAAATGATGCATTTATTGATATTTCTTATGTAAGCTCAGTCCCAGTGCTTACCAACTAAGAGTTACTCGTGTGGTCAACAGTTCATTTCGCAACCAGGCTGCAGTGCTGCTTAAACGTAATAGAGACGGTGATACTTGTCAGTTTTAAAAGTAGTTCATTTTTGCAAACCTTGGATTACCTCAAGGTCATTTCAAAGATGTATTGTGAACTTGTTTCTTCCTGTACTTTCATAATATATCAAAACAAACATATGGCATTCCATTCGCAAAACACAAAGTGACCTTGAAATAATCTGGAAATAATAAATTTAAACATTTTGTTTGTCACAGTGATATTCTACACGTTCGTGACATTTCACCACATACGGGCCGCGTCTGGTATTATGCAAGCCGCGATTACCAATGGCAAAAGTACAATGAGAATAACGACTACACTTGTTAAAAATGTTCAATTTCCATACAAATTTTAAAATATTTCTTAAAAAACAAACATGTTGCCCAGTTTGCCGAGTGTTAACATTAATTAATGTCGAAGATACAATAAAAACAATTAATCCATCATATTCTTATTACTAGGTCAAGAAGACGGATCGTCAAACATATACTGCAATCTTGAATTGTTAAACATCAGGATGTTGCATACTATCACCAGACAACTTAATTTACAGTTTGAACAATTCTGGCTCGCACTATATATAAATAAATTTATTAACATAATAAGCGACTTTGGTAACGCTGACAAAGTCCGCAATCACCGAGTTAATCATTACAGTTTGCCACAGAACGCGTAACAATCAAAATCAATGGGCACTATTGTAATCATTATTGTATTCTTATACATATATCAGTGGGTATTATTGTAATGCTGGTATTTGGTTCTTAGATAATTGAAAGTTCAAACATTGTGCTGTATCAATTTATAATTAACTAATTTTTTGTTTCTTCAATGTGGATATCGTTCGATAATGATTGCAAGAGCGCACAGACAATTTCGCAATGACACTAGCTACGTTAGAAATGATTAAAACGGCCACGATTGTCAGGAATACCACAATGTCCATATCGCAGCGCTGGTACCATGGTTGATGAGCTAAATTTGAACGAAGATGAGGAGCACCTTTATTGCGAATCACGTACTCCGCCCACCATGCTAAATGCTTCACCATATTGTACGGAGTATCGTTCACGAGCTTTTTCAGTTCCACTATTCTCTGCTTGTACCTATAACGAAAAAAGTTAAAAATTTATGTTGTCATGAGGTGAAGTTTAACCTGAAGATCTATTGTAATTCGAACTAGAAAATACATTTTCGTAAAAACTGTGAGTACTCACTGTTTATTATTTATGATCTCCAGAATAGAAGCTTCCAACTCTTCCCTCGTCACAGTCGTGATGTCCATGTATTTTGCGACACCAAGGGCCTCCATTCTGAGCACTTGGTAATCCTGGTCTGCCAATATTGGAAAACCTAACAATGGTACCGAGAAGTGCACCGCTTCCTCGCTACTTTGCAAACCTCCTTGATAGATGAACATCTTGATATTGGTGTGTGCTATATAACAGTGTTCCACGGTTAATAAACAAACGTCAATGTCTATACAAGATTCACGAGAAAATGACTATCGAAGTATCATTGTTGGGACTTTAAAATTGTGAGTGCTTTGTTCTTTTTCTAGATACCATCTATTTTATATACGAGATCTTTTTAATTTTTTAATAAGAGATCACCGCATAACAAGAAACTCATGGATGTTCATCAATATCACGTGAATCATCTGGAAAGGTGATACATTAGATAAAAAATGAGACTGTACCTAGAATGCTCTGCTGAGGAAGCCATTTTCCAACAAAGATATTGTCGGGCTTTTTGGGCATGTCCTTTTCGAATTTCCATACAATTTTATAGGGCAATTTGGCGAACACGTCGAAGAAAACCTGTAGGGTTTCTTTGGGCAAGTCCGAGCTCATAGCGTTGCTGCCTAAACTAAAGTAGATGAATCCTTCGGTCGCGCTGTCCACAAAGCGTTTCAGGTCCTACCAGCAAAAAATAGAAGATAATCATCAGCTTGTGTAGATGAATATTGATGTTAACACAAGAACGGTGCGTCTCGTTATGTGTCTTGGCTTGGAGGTTTTGTCGCTCTAGATGTACCCTATCGCAAAACCGCATTAACGAATTCAATCAAACAGAAACTGAAAGACCAACAGTTTTCCAAGCCTAAGCTCTGCTGACCTTTTTGCAGCATATTTGAACAAAATCTAGTTCGTTGAATACATTAGGATAAACGTTAATTTTCTTGATGTGAGTAAGGGTATACCTCGGGCAAAGGAGGCAGTTCCTTCTCGACGTGAAAAGAGGTGAAGGTAATCATGTTCGCCAACTTCGGTCGGGCTGGCGTTATGGGATCAGCTTGGTTGACAAATATAAGACTGGTGTTCTTCTGTATGTCGAGCATCAAAGGCACATCGGTGCCGAAGTATTTTTCCACCAATTTCTGATGACGTGGATAAAGATCACCCTGCACGAGGTACAAGACACGCGACATTTTAAGATAATTTAGTAGTCTCTTCCAAAATGGCTGATTCGTCCCCACGTTCGCCTCCATTTCCCAGGTGTACTCGTGCGATGGCAACACCACGCCACCGAGAGCGTATTCAGTAAAAGAGAAAAGTCCCAGTGAGCTCAACCCTGATAATGCACCAAAAAATAAGACAATATCACATCATATTTTTAACAAATTAATGGAATAGATTCACAGTAAAAGTAAATGTACAACGATTTGATAACAGAAATACATTCACTAAAATATTTCAGCATCATAATGGAATCATCACTGTGTCTGGCTGTGGTTATTACCAATGTTTGTATAAATGTTTCATTCTTCATTCCCCAAATATATTTTTTTCTCCTATTTGATTGTAATTCGGAGTTTGATTTATTACTCAAATTGACTGATTTCTAAAATTACATTGATTTTTTAAATGCTGTGTAGCAAATTTCTAACGCTTTCCCGCATTCACTTTTAAAATATGTGTTTTTTTCTATGAGTTTTTTAAATACCTATTAACGGTGCGTTGAATCTATGAGCGAAGACATATGTAGCGGGCACCGCGAGCATCTCGATCATCACGAGGTCGAATTTCTCGTTGCTGTTGGGCGCGTAGATCGCTTTCATATCCGTGTGGTTCAGTACATGTTCCCCGAAAACGAGAGTCATGTCAAACAGATAATTCTCGACGAATGACAACCAGTCACCCTTCTTGAATCGAATCTTAATAAAATCGATGGCCCTGATTTTCTTGTACGCGCCACTGAGGTTGATCTGCTTGAACGTCGTCGAGTTCATATTCGGGATCGGATTCGATGTGACGAGCACGATTTCGTGGCCGCGTTCGTGTAGTTCGAGCCATAATCGCCGGTATGGGATCTGGTGACTGTAAGAAGGTGTCGGGACGAGCGCTAAGATCCTGGCTGGATCCGCTTGCCTAGCGATGCACAACAGGCCGAAGACCGAGACCACGACCATCAGATTGAACCTCATCGTTGACGAGAAACAGTGATCAATATCCGGAGTTGGACGCGAAGCAACTAATTACCGGATCGCACGTTACCGTGGATTTAAGTAAGTTGTGCACTTTGAAGAAACAGTATCAGTAGTACAATTTATGGATGATGCTGCTGAGTCACGGTGTCAATGTGGGGTATTATAGCAATTCATCATCCACCGCGTTACACTATGTTGCAATACTCGGTGTCTCAGCACGTAATACCGAAAGTGAGACAAGAAAATCTATTCATTTTCTTTGTCTTTCAGATAGATTGTCCACGTTCATGTTTGAAGTACCTGTATCGCTAATGGAAGGAGTGATTCAAGTGGATTCCATTTTATATTTTTTCTAGTATTATCAATTTGTTCCTTTATCTGTATTATTAGTCTTGATTTACTTACTAAAACTACTCATTGAGGAAACGTCGTGGGATTGTTAAAAGTGTAGTTCAATTCTGTGAAAAGCCTCCTCCGCAAGGCCAAACGAGATTGACGTCAAAACTTCATATTAGCAACACAAGTAACTACAGTGGCTGGTCTAAAATCTGATGTCATGATCGTCCAAAGAATAGTAAAAGGTTTCAACAATTTATGACAAGATAAAATATTAAACAATCCATGATAAACTATCCGCCATAAAGCAGGATTAGAATTTATGGAGATTATATGTTCTGATAACAATCGTGAAAATTACGATGTCTGTAACAAAAATCTATATTTAATCTAACCCCTTAAGGAATTGGCCTGTATCAGTCACGGGCTCGCGTAATGCATGCAGGCAAATTTTTAACAGTTTAATATGTGTTCGTAAACAATGCAAAAGTGTATAAATTTGCTATCAAAACACAATAAAAATAAGATTTAAAGATTCGCAAACTGCACGAAAAAGTACATCTCTCGATGTAAACAACAGCACTCTGTAGACGGGAGTCATACATTTAATTCTATTTACAAGAATTTATGGTTTTATGTGTTTCTTCAGATTGTCACGGTATATACGTTGTATTTAGTTGTGTATGTGTGTTACGCGTGCTATTTGTCGTGCATGCTTCATCCGTGTGAACGATACTATAATCATCTCTTCTATTCGGTTCTCTTAACTGTACACATTAACGAGTCATCACAATACTGTGTCCTTTGAGCTTACCACGTTGCAGAGAAGCAGACGCAAAACATAGATTGTGAGTATTTTGGGATGGATGCTTATCTCATTCGACTTACCCATCTCGCAAGAAATGGCTTGCAACTTCAGTCAGAGCATGTCTCCTACTTCAGAACTGTTGATTTCAATGGCAGTGAATCCACGTAGGTGCAGTTTCGCCGTCTTTTGGAAAGCAATCTTCTTTGAGGTAGATTAGACTCTCAAGCATTTGAATCTTAATAACACGTAGAAGGGGAAGCTAGAGTGGAGAGACAAGTCTTAAAAAACATATTTATGGAATCCTTATCAGACGTTTTCCTGTCCACAGAAGTAGCAAAGTAGAGAAAATGTAAATAAATATGTAGACTAAAAGCATGTAATCATATTATAGCTATAATAATACGAGGTAATGTGAAAAGAAACGAACTCTATCAGTTTCGTTGTTTTAGTATCAGATAAAGATTAATGACTTTGCAGAGGTCTGAGACTACGATTCAGTTGGACTATTTTCTATATAGTGTCAACGTGTCACCCGTTGATCTTCGATTTTATTTTTTAAAATAATATGAGTCACAAGAAATATTAGATTTTAAAGAAAGAAAGTATCAGAAAATACACGTTAATATTGTTGTCAGTTGCATTTAATTCAAAACCGAGGGTGTAGAATCATGGTATGATAGTCGCGCCATACATATAATTTCTTTACACACTGTATATAGTATATACTATATACCTACAATTAGTTCGAACACCGTTACTTCACTCGAATGTCAACATATAAAAATTCATTCATTAACATACTACGCAACACTGGTGGCACAGTCCACAATCACCGAGATGACCATTATTGTTTGCCACAAAACGCATAACAATCAAAATCAATCAATATATTGTAATGCTGTTCTTAGATCATCGAAAGTTCGAACATTGTGCTGTATCAATTTATAATTAACTAACTTTTTGTTTCTTCAATGTGGATATCGTTCGATAATGATTGCAAGAGCGCACAGACAATTTCGCAATGACACTAGCTACGTTAGAAATGATTAAAACGGCCACGATTGTCAGGAATACCACAATGTCCATATCGCAGCGCTGGTACCATGGTTGATGAGCTAAATTTGAACGAAGATGAGGAGCACCTTTATTGCGAATCACGTACTCCGCCCACCATGCTAAATGCTTCACCATATTGTACGGAGTATCGTTCACGAGCTTTTTCAGTTCCACTATTCTCTGCTTGTACCTATAACGAAAAAAGTTAAAAATTTATGTTGTCATGAGGTGAAGTTTAACCTGAAGATCTATTGTAATTCGAACTAGAAAATACATTTTCGTAAAAACTGTGAGTACTCACTGTTTATTATTTATGATCTCCAGAATAGAAGCTTCCAACTCTTCCCTCGTCACAGTCGTGATGTCCATGTATTTTGCGACACCAAGGGCCTCCATTCTGAGCACTTGGTAATCCTGGTCTGCCAATATTGGAAAACCTAACAATGGTACCGAGAAGTGCACCGCTTCCTCGCTACTTTGCAAACCTCCTTGATAGATGAACATCTTGATATTGGTGTGTGCTATATAACAGTGTTCCACGGTTAATAAATTCACGAGAAAATGACTATCGAAGTATCATTGTTGGGACTTTAAAATTGTGAGTGCTTTGTTCTTTTTCTAGATACCATCTATTTTATATACGAGATCTTTTTAATTTTTTAATAAGAGATCACCGCATAACAAGACACTCATGGATGTTCATCAATATCACGTGAATCATCTGGAAAGGTGATACATTAGATAAAAAATGAGACTGTACCTAGAATGCTCTGCTGAGGAAGCCATTTTCCAACAAAGATATTGTCGGGCTTGTTGGGCATGTCCTTTTCGAATTTCCATACAATTTTATAGGGTAATTTGGCGAACACGTCGAGGAAAACCTGTAGGGTTTCTTTGGGCAAGTCCGAGCTCATAGCGTTGCTGCCTAAACTAAAGTAGATGAATCCTTCGGTCGCGCTGTCCACAAAGCGTTTCAGGTCCTACCAGCAAAAAATAGAAGATAATCATCTGCCTGTGTAGATGAATACTGAAATTAACACAAGTACGATGCGGCTCGTATGTTTCTTGGCTTGGCGGTTTTCTTGCTCTAGATTCTAGATGCACTCTAAGCAAAGAACTAAACTAAAGAAGTGAATTTCCCCAGTGCAATTATTTACAAAATATACAATCCACGAATATTCAAAGTTGCGTATCAGACAAAAGTTCTATGATGCCTGAGCGAAGTATGCCTTTGATCAGTTTTGTTGCGCAGTTACTTTTATTATCAGCCTAACAAATTGAAAGCGTCCAAGTGTCAATATTTTCCTTGATAACACCATTTTGATTTTTTTAATTATATTCTCTTGTTATCAGGTTAAGTATAATATACTCTTAAGAATCGTTACGTATTTCGAAATAACTTTCCATGTATGTGTCTGTATGCTTCTTAACACTAGAAAGCCTGAAAATTAGTATACATATACCTATATTGCCCAAAAGTAGTAAAAATGACTGCATTGTGAAAGAATAACTAATGTGTAAAGAAATTTGTTTAAAATTAATTTTGAATATTTTTTATATTATTTACAGTTATATAACAAGTTATTAGTAAATATTAACAATAAAAAAAATTTACTTCACTTGGGACATCGTATTTAGTATTTTCTCGACGAAATTTACAGGATAAGATATGTAACAACCGAAAATCTGTGGGTTCGGGAGGAAAAGTTTACCCATTTATCTTGTACTTGTATGTTATTATGTGACGGTAATCGAAAAAAAATAAAAACTGTTATTTCAATACAGAGCCGAACTGGTCATATAAGAAATTTACTCAATTCAATAATAAGTCATTTGATTATTTAAAATTTCCCAAGCAGTCAAAATGACTGCTTTTGGGCAATATAGGTATAACACACATATATATACCGGGAATGAAGGAAAGGGGAGGTAACTACAATTATTAATAAACGCATTTATATGTTGTACAAAAAGTCACAAAATTCTAAGAAATTGTGTCATTATATACATAATTATTTTTCTAATTGAAATTAAAAAGCAGTCAAAATGACTTCCTTGGGCAATCTAGTGTTAACTATGTACCTACCATTTAGATCGTTTGAATAACATGTAATAGTATTATTAGATAATTCAGGGAGAAAGAGACTGAAACTGGAAGACACACCTTTTCGAACCCTTAGCTCTGCTGACCTTTTTGCAGCATATTTCAACAAAATCTAGTTCGTTGAATACCTTAGGATAAACGTTAATTTCCTGATGTAAGTAAAGGTTTTGGTATATATACCTCGGGCAAAGGAGGCAGGTTCTTCTCGACGTGGAAAGAGGTGAAGGTAATCATGTTTGCCAGCTTCGGTCGTGCTGGCGTTATGGGATCAGCTTGGTTGACAAATATAAGGCTGGTGTTCTTCTGTATGTCGAGCATCGAAGGCAGTTCGGTGCCGAAGTACTTTTCCGCTAATTTCTGTTGGCGCGGATAGAGATCACGGTACATGAGGTACATGCTCCGCCAGAGTTTAAGGAAATTGTGTAGTCTCTTCCAAAATGGCTGATTCGTCCCCACGTGTGCCTCCATTTCCCAGGTGTACTCGTGCGATGGCAACACCAGACCACCGAGAGCGTGTTCAGTAAAAGAGAAAAGTCCCAGTGAGCTTAACCCTAAAAGTACGCCAAAAAAAGAAGATTAGGTACTTCACATCAAGTTTCTAACAAATTAATGGGATAAATTCATAGTAAAATATTAGCATTTTCCATATCCAATCCAATTTTTGTAACAGCTGACAGTTTTGTAACAGTACTTTTCATAAACATGGTTTATTCCTACATAATTATAGAACATTCAGTATTGAATTTTTCTCCATTCAGAATTTATGATTAAGAAGATTTAAAATTAGTCAATATTTACATGGCTAATTTTATCTTTTAAATCGATATTACCGCTTATCAAGTAATCAGATGTCTAATATTATCTCCTGCTCTGCGAACCATTGAAGTATCATTAAAATCGAAACATGATGATACTACATGCAAGAGATACGCTTATTGAGAGCACTATGTGTAGTAAGCAACAGCTTCAACACAAGCTTGTCTCAAAACACAAACAAGAGGAAGTAACATGTTATTTCTTTAAATATTGATATCCTCGTACTCTCAAGAGGTTCAAAATCAATAGACTCGTGTGTTATACTACTTATTTAAAATATATGTATACAGGAACTATTATCGAGAGCTGTACGCACGACATTAATTGCTGATCGAAGAGCCCAGAACTGTAATCTACGAACATTGCGATTATTAAGAAACAGCAATTTTCCTTTTCCTCCTCCGAACTACATATAAAGAAGTACAGCAGAGGGCCGATTCCGACTACTATTAGAATGTTTCCAAAGATGTTACAGTCCTCGATTATTCAAACTGAGCAAAGAAACATTTACACACGTTATACGTAAATGTAAAGAAATACCTACCTATTAACGGTGCGTTGAACCTATGAGCGAAGACATATGTAGCGGGCACCGCGAGCATCTCGATCATCACGAGGTCGAACTTCTCGTTGCTATTGGGTGCGTAGATCGCTTTCATATCCGTGTGGTTCAGTACATGTTCGGCAAAAGTTTCAGCCATATGAAACAGATGACTTTCGAGGAATGACAACCATTCGACCTTGTCAAATCGAAGCTTAATGAAATCAACGCTCCTAATGTTCTTGTACGCACCACCGGTGTCGATCTGCTTGAACGTAATGGAGTTCATGTTCGGGATCGGATTCGATGTGACGAGCACAATTTCGTGGCCGCGTTCGTGTAGTTCGAGCCATAATCGCCGGTAAGGGATCTGGTGGCTGTAAGAAGGTGTCGGGACGAGCGCTAAGATCCTGGCCAGATCTGCTTGCCTAGTGATGCACAACAGGCCGAAGACTGTGATCACGACCATCAGATCGAACCTCATGGTTGACAAGATTCAGCGAGCAACCACCGGAGCAGGCCGCGAAACGACTAGTCGCTGGATCACACGGTACCAAAGAGTAGCTACTCTTTGACGGTACCGTGGATTTACGTAAGTCGAGCTTTATGAAGGAGCAGTAGCAATAATGCAACCCATAGATGGTACAGCTGAGTCATCGTGTCAATGTGGGATATTATAGCAATTCATCATCTACCGTATTACACTATGTTGCAAAATTCGGCGTCTCGGCACGTAATGCCGAACTTAAGACAAGAAATCTATTCATTTACCTTCGTCTTTTGCACAGCACAGTTCGGTACTGTCGCAAACAGAGTGAAATGTCTAAGTACTTTATGAATATTTCGTACCAATTATGAGAATTACTAACAGTTAGTAGTTCAAATTGTACTGCACGTATAAATAATGGTTGAAAGAGGATATTGACAAATGTGTGGACAAAAATAGCAGAACCTATTTATTTGTTATTAGTATTTAATAATAATATTTTATTTACTATATTGTCCTTTAGCCGATTTTATTTCGTAAGATATTTTAATTTGCATTTAAATGAAATAATATCATATTAAATAATTTCTTAAATTATTGAAGTAAATTATTGAGTAGACTCCTTACATAGTGATATCGAACAAAGAAATTGATTTGTTTGATATCCGATTTATTTGTATCGATGCCTACGAGTTAACCTATGAATTGTTTGAATAATCGAGTGCAATATAATTATCAATGAATTCATTGTAGTTTCTACATAACATTCCTCTCGATATTGCATAATGCATAAATTATTGTTCCATGATTGTCGTATTTCTACCGTGATGTAATATCTTATATGTATAGCAAAAATTTTAATTGCATAAGTGTCATTAGACGATATCGTTATGTCAAGAATGTTTCATAACTTTTGCGAAGATATCAAGTTAAGACAACGAATGCCTGTTCATAAGTTATTAAAAAATATCTATCGTAACGTCATTATAGACATTGAAAGTTCCTTCATACCAATCCTTAACCTCGGTCGGTCAAACGCGTGTATAAAACAAATACTATCTACTTTATCTTAGTGTATACATATATCATACTTATCGTAGCATACTTGTCTTCCGAAGTTACTATCGACTTACATACTTCAGCTAATCAAATACAGAATTCATTTATCGTGTTTCCCAAATCAATAAAACCTGTATTAATCGAAGTCAATAATGTTACGAGCCTGGGCTTTTATTTTGTCTAAATATCAAGATTCGCATTTCAGTTATTCAGTTACGTATGTTCCTAACTTTTGTATGCATATTCGAAATTCCGTAGACTTGGCACATAGGTACATAGTACATAGTCATCTAAAGTTGCACAATGTCAAAATATCCATAAGTCGATATAAAACGATAAATAATTGAACAGCTATAGTCGGTGACGCTATCGGACGCGGCAAACAGTGCAAACAGATTCTGATTGGGTGGAAATCGATGCCGAACCGGTAGCGGTCAATTGCTGCGATAGGGGAAACCAAGAGGCCAAGAGGCCAAGAGGTTCAAGTAAAACGGTCTTCGGTTGAACAGTGAAACTCGCTCGGAAGTAAGCGTTTCGTCGTGCGTCGCGGCCACCGAAGTGTGCCATTCTTTAAAAAAAAAACAGGTAGCGGCGTCATCCGTCATCTCGTTTTCTCCGGAGCGTGTTATTTTCCTGACACTTTTCCGCTAGTTTGCGTGGAATTGTCGTAGACCTGCAGTTCCGCTACGCGCTGACGGGGAAAGTGAAATCCCACGACGGTCTGTCGCAATTGTAACGCGAAGCAAAACGATTTTCTGCGTCCGGCTTTGTCATGTTCCTTAACCTATCCCGTTGGGAATACTGACCTCCCCAACCAGCCTCCGGGCGTCCGAGCCACCTGGCCCTCCGCTAAGTCACCGATAATTGCCCCGCCACGATACCGTCGCGCGAGGAATTCAATTTCATCAAAGCCGGTAAAAAGACCGTTCCGGACAGCTTTTCACGCGAGAACACCAAAATTGAATTCCTCCGAACGATTCTGCCGCGACGGTTTCCATCGATCGGCCGCTATCTCCTCCCTTCCGTAGGAACAAGGATGCGTCGCCGACGGAGCCCGATAGCCCGGTATCACCCATCAATGTACATATTACGGATAAGGACAAGAGGATTGATAAGAACTGGATTCGATGAGCCGTTAGATTAGTTTTTTTCGAGAGTCAGACTTCTTAAGACTATGGTCAGAGAGAATATGAAAGTGCTCGCACCCGGGGTCTTTTCTGCCACCACTTTCGTCAGTATAGACATGGAACAGAACCTATACCCATTTTTAACATGCTAAATATGGCCGTAGGTTCTGTTCTATGTCTCTGTCTCTGCCTATACTTTCAAAATTGGTGGCAGCAAAGACCCCGGGCCTGAGCACATGATGCAGAGAACTGTATTATGATTACGCGCGTCCCGAAGTCTTTTTGCTAAACCTCATGCTTTGGGGATTACTTTGAACGTGAAATGGTACCGTGTTTCTTTCAAGTATACCAGTGGAGTTATCAGTTGTTGCAATAAGATTGACGAAAATACGACGGCACCGCCATGCCAGCTGCGTGAACGTTTGATTAACGGGATGGATGGACTCGTAGACCTTATCTCCGGTGTTATTTGCCAAACGACGCTAACAGCATTTTCACGGCATTTTCACGGCCATTCAAACAACTTTTGTTGGAAACATTTCTCTCTATCTCAAATCGTGTAGGAGTTATTCAGGTGGCTTGTCTTAGGTGACTCACTTTCAGAATTTATATCTTTTGTAGCTATTTATTGAACAAAATAACAGCGAAGAGGCAGCGAGCTCACAATTTTGTCCGGCAATGTACACAAATAAATGATAAGCGCATGCGTTGAACTAGAAAACAAATAGTCTCCACGAGGCAGTAATTTCCAGGTAGGCTGTGGAAGGAAAAACTAGTTTCCGTCGTACGAAGGAATATTAATCGTATCCAGCCAGGCGAACGAACGATTCACGAAAGGCTCTGTCACGAACAGAATTCTTCCGCAAGTTCATCGCGCGCACTGGCTCAACCGTGGCGAGGGCCGAAGGGCTCACATATTGTGTCTCGTGCGGAACCCCGGTAGCATAATTAAGAAGAGCCCTCCCTCGTTTCGGTCGACTGGAGCTTGGTCGCGGCTGGTCGCGGCCTCGGCACTACCTGGCACTCAAGTTGTCAGACATGCGAACCAGAGCTGTGTCACGTGTGCAGAACTTACCGCTGCGCCGCGCTGCGCCGCGCTGCGCCGCGCCGCTTGCACTATGTCATCGGCCAGCCGTGTAACCTTGTTGCTAATCGTCTAGGACTGACGTTGCTAAACGCGGCGGCGTTCGATTACACAAAGATCACGGAACCTTACACGAAAGAAGAAAGAAAACTGCACGATCATTGCGTGATTGTGAAAAATACAAGCTACTATTAACGAGCGCCCGCTATACTTTATGTGCGTGTAATGGTAGACAAATATATGTTGCAAAATCAGACTCTCGGCGGTGGCTAATCTCGAACAGATTATCGGCATGTACCAGATAATCGTCTCTCGATGGCAATACTTTGTCTGGTTCGAAAATTCCGAGGATTCTTGCGCAATGGAAAGAATTATTCATATCTCTCTATCTGTTTTAAAAATTGTAAAGATATTAGGCCCTAAGACGAGTGTTCTAGATGTTGCACAATAGGTCGTAAGTAATTTTCAATACATCAATTTTATTTATCAATAAACTCAAGTACGATGAGTTATTAAAACGATAATTAGCGGCATTACAATTTGTTCGCAGGCACGGAAATTGTATACGAGTCTTAAACACTGAAACTTGATTTGAGAACAGTATTTGTCCCTGGTAGTAATAATCAAATAGAATGTCCTCTCAGCACTTTATGTCCTCACTAATGTCATCGGAAGGTCAAAACGTTTATACATACTAAGTTGTGTCTACTTAGTGCTCGCATGTCTTCTACAATTAGACGTCGCACGCACTCTATATTGGTTCTCAGAATCGATTTCATGGTTTCTACCAGTGAGTATTTCGATGAAACTTTGTAGGTTATATCAAACAGTCTGAAATAACAGAGCGGTGTTTTGTGTAGTTGCGACAATTGGAATGCAATGAGTACTTCTCAAGAGACTTTGAGAATCATTAGGAATAAAAATATACTCTCAATTGCATAGTTGTCTTCTTCTTATGTGTCTCAACGTTCGTCTGGCGGATTCTGAATGCAAACTTTGTTCGAAATTCAGTGGATCAGAAAAGTATTTAAACACGGGTGTACTGGGTCCAGTATTTTGGATATAACTTCTTGAAAAGGATTAGCACGGATTTCGGCTCGACGACAAGTCCCGCGGAGCGTGGCATTGGCATTGGCCGAGCCGGAACCCGTTTGCTGTAGCCACGCTCTGATTGGTCCGTGTTTTTCGCTAATAACTCCTTAACGGAGTCGTGAAGAATATTTCGGTAAAGGAAATAGTTGTTTCAAATGAACTTTTAAAAAATCTCTCCATATTAGGTAACTTTTCTCTACTGTGTTCTATTTTTTTGTAATCTTGAGAGTTGGTAGCGATGCCTCAGAGTCGCCATTCGAGTGCAAAGGGTTAATTAAGAAGAATAAAGCGTCGTTGCAACATTACTAAAATCAAGCTCACGGTCACGTGTTTTTTTGCATTTCCATTTATCCTTATTCGCAGCGATCGATAAAAACGTCGAGCAACACGCACGATCTCGCGCTAATTACAATTCTCATCGTCTGTTCCCGCTTTCGTTCTTCCATGTAACAGCAGCGGGCTGAGTCCTGGGGACCAACGTACTCACAGAATTTACGAGCGTCGCCGCCTCGTCCGTGGTTTCGGTCGCATGTCTCATCGCTCAAACATTTTTCCACCACGTTCCTCCCTTTACCTTCCGTTTATGCATCCTGGCTCCTTTTACACCTCGCATCGCTACCTTTTTTTTTCGCTAGCTGCCAGGCCAACCGTGACGCCACGATATCTCGCGGTCAGCAATGAACGGCCGACGCGAACGTAACAAACGGGCATCGAAGCTTTTCCAGGACGCGAGTCAAGCCACAAATAAACTAGAAAATATTATTCCGTGTTGTACCGTATTTTCAGAATCAAAAATATGTTTGTAATGAGTAACGTGCTAACATATGAGGATTAATTAAGGGGCGAGTCTCATCTAACGGGCTGAGAAAATCAATACTTTTGTTTGCATAAATCGATGGTACATGTATACAGGGTGTTCCCAAATTGTCGGAAAACTTTGAAATGGGTAGTTCTTGAGGTGATTCGAAATAATTTGCTGTTAAGGAGGTATTAACGAAAAACACGGAACAATCGGAGCGCGGCTTTAGCGGACGGATTCTGGCTAGACCGATAGCAACGCTACGCTCAGCGGGACCTGTCGTCGAGTTGGAGTCCGTTCGAAAATCGGGGTTGCTTCGGCTCCTAAAACAATATTTTGTTAGGGTGTCGAAACTTCTGGATAATTGCCGAAATAGTTACGCGCCCAACATAGAAAAAACGGAAGTAATGCAAGGAAAGTGTACAACGATTTCACGCCGACCGAACTCTAACCGCACAAGACCAAAAGCATTAACTAGCTGCAGGTATGTAGGCTTTACCGGGCAAGAAACGGCTGCCGACAGCTTCTTAGCCGAGCGAATACGCGCGCGCACAACAGTACCAAAGAATTCGCTCAGAAACTCACCATTTAATCTCGAGCCATCGAACTGCATTTCCCGACGTTCTGCGCCGCCGTTCGTTCAAAGGAAAAATCTGTGTGCGCAAAGAGTTCCCAGAAGGCCATCTGTGCACGCCCGGCAATCGGTGTTCGCTTCTCCTCGAAAGAGTGTCTCCGTTTGATCGCGAATTCTCTTTAAGCCGGTGCCTCGTCTACTCTCCGAAACAAAAAGGAAACAGAAACGAGATGGAGGGAGGGGACGTGGCGCGGAGGAGAAAGGACTGAAAAAAATTCGATTACGCGGCGTCGTCGTCGTAGCAGCGGCGTGTTTCACGGTTGCCCGCTTCGATTCCTTTCTTCCACGGTTCCCCGGATTATCCCGCGCGTTTCTACCGCACGTTTTACGCCTCGTACTTTAATGAGATACGCACGGAAGTGAGTATTATCGAATCGCGGGGGTGTATGGGAGACCGAGGAGGGCACCGTCCCGTTTCGCCTGGCGAGACGCGACTGTCATGTCGCCGTTAAAACGTTCACGCGCAACGTTCACGCGCGACTTCACCGAAATCTGTGCATCCGCTTCGCGAGCGTGGACACTCTTCAGTCCCTCTTCAACCCTTATTTAACCTCTCTTCACGTAGCACCCACCTCTTCCACGGAGGTCGGGCTCGGACCGGGAGTTCTCGCCGTTCCAACGTGTCGTTGGCTTTTTTCCCCTCCTCAGTTTGCCGCTCGCACGTTTTATCTTCATTGTCCATGATAAACGTTTTGGAGAAACGGCAGCGAGAGACAGCGAGTGAGAGAGAGAGAGAGAGAGAGAGAGAGAGAGAGCACTTGACGGTACCCAGACGTTGGCAGTGGGTTTCCGTTTCCGGTTATACAGAGTAAAGGTGTGCGTTAGAAGAGTGGCTGATAAAGAGAAGATAGTAGGAGAGAAAAGCGGAGAGAGTTAGCGAGCGGGTGGAGAAAGAGTGGTGGAATAGCTAAGTATAAAGGCTGAGGGAATGAAGGGAGAGGAAGAGCGAGAAGGAGGTAAGGAAAGAAAGTGAGGTTAGGGGGTTAGGAAGAGGGAGAACAGTGCAGAGTAAGTGGGAGAAGAAACGGAGTGGAAAGCGACATCGGGAGTGAAAAGAAAGAAGGTCGGTGACAAAGGCGGGAAGGTCGGTAAAGAAGGGAGACAAATAGGCCGGTTCCGAAATGAGCAAGCAGGAAGGCAAAGAAATAAGAAGAATGGAAAAGGAGGTGACAGGGAATCCAGCGCGGACGAGATTGAAGGAAAGAGGCAGAAGCAATAGCCTGTCGAAAATGGAGGATATAGGAAATTGGCTAGATAAGAAAAGAAAGTAGAGAGAGAGTACAGAAAGAGAAGGAGAGAAAGATGATCCGTTCAGGAAAAGCTAAAGGACGGGAAGATCGCCAGAGAAAAAGGAGAGAGAAAGTGGCCAGGAAAAGATGTGGACGGAGGGATACATCAGAGAGATCATAAGAGACGCGATAAAGGAGGGGATACAAGAGGCGAGGAGAGAAGAATGGGGGAAATTAGATGAAGCGATAAAAGACATGAAGAGAATGGCGGAAGGATGGAAAGAGATAAGAGGATTGATGAGAGAGATGAAAGATATGAAAGAAGAGTGGGAGAAAGAAAGGGAAAGGGACAGAAAAGCGTGGAGGGAGATAGAAGTGAGAATAAAAAAGATAGAGTTGGAGGGGAGAGCAGAGGATATAATAGACAAGAGGTTTGAAGAGTTAGAGAAGCAGAGAGGAAGAGAGCAAGGAGAAAGAGAAAACAGAGAAACGGAAAGAAGACTGAAGGAGATAGAGTTGAAATGGGAAAGAAAGGAAAGAGAGATAAGGAAAAAGAACATAATAATAAAAGGAATCGAGATAAAAGAGGGCGGAGATGGGCGGCACGAAGTGCAGAAAATATTAGAAGTGATAGGAGAAAAAGAAAGAGTAGAAGAAGTCAGGAGAGGTGGCACAAGGGGAAGTGGAAAAGGAGAATGGGTAGTGGTGAAAATGGCGACATTAGAACAAAAAAGAAAAGTAATGGTGGAAAAGAAGAGACTAGCAGGGAGAAAGGAAAGGATAGAAGACGACCTTACATGGGAAGAAAGAAGTGTTCAATGGAGATTGAAACAGATAATGGGGAAGGAGAGAGAGAAGGGGAGAAGTGCAAGAACAGGATACATGAAAATATGGATAGAAGGAGAGATGTGGAAGTGGGACGAGAGGGAAGGAGTATTGAAAGACGGAGAGGGAAACGAATGGGGAGAGAAGACGAAGGAGAGAGAGAAGTAAAGAGAAGGAACATAAAGAAGCAAGAAGAAGAAGACAAGAAGAAGGGAAGGGGAGAAAGTGAAAATAGGATTTTGGAATGTTGCAGGACTGATAGGAAAGAATGAAGATTTCTGGAAAGACTTAAAACAATGGGAGGTAATAGTGCTGATGGAGACGTGGATGGAAGAAAAGAGGTGCGGAGAGTTAGAAAGAAGATTGCCGGAAGGATATGTATGGAAAAAACAGTGGGCAGTCAGAGATAGCAAATTAGGGAGGGCGAAGGGAGGAATGGTGATAGGAATGAGAAAGGAGATAGTGAGTAAAAAGAAAGAGAAGGAGAAATCAAAAGAAGTGGAAGGAATAATAGTGGGAAAGATAAGGGTAGAGGAGGAAGAATGGAAGATAATAAGGGTGTACGTAAATAAGGATATTGATAAGAAAATGAATGCATTGAGGGACTGGTGGGATAAGGGAAAAGAGGAAAGGATAATAATGGGAGGAGACTTTAATGCAAGGACAGGTGAGGAAGGAGGAAAAGCAAGACAGGAAAAAGAGGAAAGGGAAGGAAGTAGGGAGTCAACAAGAAGATAAACGGAGATGGGAGGAAGCTAATAAGGACACTAGGAGAGCTAGGACTAGAAATAATGAATGGAGGGATAGAAGGAGACAAGAGAGGAGAACATACGTTCATAGGACAGAGAGGCAGATCCATAATTGACTATGTGATAGGAGACGAAAGAACGAGAGAAGGGATAGAAAGGATGGTGTTAGAGGAAAGGGTAGAATCGGACCATCTTCCGTTGGTAGTAACTATGAAGAAAAGATGGAAAACAGAAGACGAAAGAGAAAAAAAGAAGAATAAGAGGGAAGCGACAACGCTAGAGTGGGAAGGAGAAGTAAAAGAGAGATTTAGAGGACAAACTGAGAAAACATAATTAACTTGGGGAAAGTATAGGGGAAAGAATAAGAGAGTTGGAAGGGAGGATCAAGGAAATAATAGAAGAAATAAAGAATACGGGCAACAAGAAAGAGAAGAAAAAGAGAGGTTGGTGGGATGAGGAGTGCAAGGAGAAAAAAGAGACCTAAGGAGGATACTAAGGAGATGGAGAAAAGGAAAAGTAGAAGAAAGTGTATACAGAAGAATGAGAAACGAGTACAAAAAGATATATGAAGAGAAGAGGGAACAGGAAAGAGAAAGGATAATACTAAAAGCAGGGAAAGCGAATACAAAAGGAAAGGTCTGGGATTTCCTAAGAAGAATGGGAGACGGAAAGAGAAGACGAATAGAGAAGGAGATAGAAACAGAGAAATGGAAGGAATATTTTATGGATCTATTAGGAGGAGTGGAAACAAAAATAGTAGGAGGTGGAGGGAGGAGGAGAAGTGAGGGAAATGATGGAGAGGTAGGAATAGAAGAGATAGAGACAATAATAAAGAAACTGAAAAGTGGGAAAGCGGCAGGAGAGGACGAGATGGGGAATGAAGTATGGAAGTATGGAGGGGAGAATATAAAGAGAGAGATATGGGATATCTGCAATAGGATATGGAATGGGGAGGGATGGCCCGAAGAGTGGAAAACGGGGATAGTTGTACGAATAAGAAAGAAGGGAGATGGGAAAACGGTGGAGTGCTACAGAGGCGTAACGCTTTTAAATACGATGTATAAAATTTATAGGATAGTGCTAGAGGAGAGACTAGAAAAAGAGGTAGAAGAGAAGAACATGGTACCGGAGAACCAGACGGGATTTAGAAGAGGGAAAGGGACGATGGACAACATATACATACGGAATTACGTGATAAACAGGGAAATAACGAAAACAAAGGAAAGGTAATAGGATGCTTCGTAGATCTGAAAGCAGCTTTTGATAGTGTGAACAGAGGAAACTTATGGAAAGCGCTGAGGGAAAGAGGAGTGAGCGAGGGCTGAGAGAAAGAATTGAAGAGGTATACAGGGAAACCTCAGCAAGAGTTAAAGTAGGAGGAGAGTTGGGAGAGAAATTCTGGGTGGGAAGAGGAGTGAGGCAAGGATGCCCACTAAGTACGAAATTATTCATCCTATTTATGGCAGACTTAGAGGAAAGAATGAGGAAGAGAGGGAAAGGAGGGATAGAGATTAGAGTTGGCGAAGGAAGAGAGTGGGATGAGGCTGATGATAGAAGAATTTAGGAGATATATAAGAGAGAAAGGTCTAGAAGTAAACAGAGAAAAAACGAAAGTGATTAGATTCGAAAGGAGAAAGAAAGAGAAAAAGGTATGGAGATGGGGAGAGGGAGTGGAAGAGGTAGAGGAGGTCAAATATTTGGGTTATATATTCAAAAGAATGGAGGGCAGGAAAGACAGATAGAAGACAGGATAAGGAAAGGGGAGGGGTAATGAGAAGCGTATGGGGGATAGGGAAAAGATATTTCAGGGACAATTACAAGAGAAGAATGTGGTTTTATGACGCGTTGATATGGCCAGTTATGGCATACGGTGTGGAAATATGGGGATGGGAGGAGAGAAAAAAAGTTGAAGCGATGCAGGAAAGGTATTTAAGATGGGTACTGGGGCTGGAATGGGTGACGCCAGGGTACATGGTGAGGGAGGAGTCGAAGAGAAGGAAAATGAGAGCAAGGGCAGCGAGAAGGGCGTGGAAATACGAAGAAAGGTTAAGGGAAGGAAGAGGAAGCGAGTGGGCGAGGCAATGTTTAAGAGAAATAGAAGAGAGAGAGAGGAGGAAAGAGAATATCGAAATGGGAAAAAGGAAGAAAGAAATATACAGGGTGTCCCAAAACGACTGCGTAAGCGGGAAATGGGAGGTTCCTTGGGTCATTTGAAGCGACATTTTCCTTAGCAAAAATGGCGGCCGCGGCTTTGTTTAGGAGTTATTAACGAAAAACACGGACCAACCAGAGCGCGCCTAGTCGCTCGGTGGCACGGTCAGCGCGGCGAGCCGGGGGGAGGAGAGTGTTGTCGGTACGCCGCGATGTAACTGACAACAGTTTCTCGATTATGTCCCGATTTCGATGAGCTTTGGATATGTTGTAAGGACCACGATTCTGAACAACATTTCCCTTTAGACTTTTTGCCTCGCGTCTTTAGTTTACGAGATATTTGTAAAAACTTGTAATTGAAAATGCTTCGAAATGTGTGTCACTGTCACTGGGTCATTCGGTGACGAACTGCACAGATGTCTTCAGGTGTACGACAGTACCGAAAGCTGAGGGTTGTACGGTCAGGTCAACGAACTGTACAGCTGATGGTAGATAGCAGGTATACGACAATCACATGTTTCGGTTTTCCTGCAGATTTGTACGCAGAGTCGATGGGTTACTGTTCGAAAACGTCGTCCGTCTTTCTTTTAGAAAGTTTCTTAAGGGAGGCATAGGACAATAGGGACCCTAAAACGCCGCGCCGACCTGACATTTTTACCTCTTGCTGGGTGAAAGGACGGACGACGTTTTCGAACAGTAACCCATCGACTCTGCGTACAAATCTGCAGGTAAACCGAAACATGTGATTGTCGTATCCCTGCTATCTACCATCAGCTGTACAGTTCGTTGACCTGACCGTACAACCCTTAGCTTTCGGTACTGGTTTTACAAATATCTCGTAAACTAAAGACGCGAGGCAAAAAGTCTAAAGGGAAATGTTGTTCAGAATCGTGGCCTTTACACCATATCCAAAGCTGATCGAAATCGGGACATAATCGAGAAACTGTTAGTTGTTACGACATCGGCAGCGTACCGACAACACTCTCCTCCCCCCGGCTCGCCGCGCTGACCGTGTCACCGAGCGACTAGGCGCGCTCTGGTTGGTCCGTGTTTTTCGTTAATAACTCCTAAACAAAGCCGCGGACGCCATTTTTGCTAAGGAAAATGTCGCTTCAAATGACCCAAGGAACCTCCCATTTCCCGCTTACGCAGTCGTTTTGGGACACCCTGTATAGACGAGAGAGGGGACAGTAAAAAGATAGGAGAAGGAGATAAGCAAGAGAGGGAAGAGGAGTGGGAAAGGATAGAAAGTAGGGAGAAAGGAATAGAGGAAGAGGAAAATAGGAAAATGACGATGGAATCAAAATATAATAAGTGGTTCAAAGAAATAAGGGTGGAGGGAACAGCAGAGTATTTAGAAAGAGGAAAGAAAGAAAAGAAATGGAGCAGAATAGCGAGGTATAGGTTAGGGAATGAAATGAGAGGAGGAAGGTACTGGGAAGAAGAAGAGGAGAGGCTATGCAGGAGATGTAAATATGAAGAAGAAACATGGGAACACGTACTGGAAAGACGCAGAGGAGACCAAAGGAGAGATACAGGGATACAGGAGAGGGTGAAACAGATATTAGCGGCGGACGGGAGCGGAGAGGGGTGGATGGAAGAGCTGGATAGGGAGAGAAAGGAAGACGAGGATGGGAGGACAGGGAGAGGGAGGGATGAAAGAGAGAATGTGAGGGAGAGAGTGAAGGAGAGAGAATGAATGAGAAACAAAATAGAATAAAGATAGTTAAGACGGAAAGGAAATGGTTAAAATTGTAAAGGGAACGGGAACCCTTTGTAACCCGTAATGGAATCAAAATAAACTAATACAATACAGCCGTTGGCAGTGAATGGCAGGAGAAGTGGCGGACATTCAGAACCTCCAAAGTTCATTGGTCCGCAGCTAACATGTACAAGGAAATGGCATTTAACGGATTAAAAGCGGCCATCCAAAGGATCATCGCACCGCGCGAGAGCACGATCACGGCCGGCTGGAGCCTACACTATTTTTTCCCCTCTCTCTCGTTTTGGTCCTGCACTTGAAGCGTCCTGCTGCGTACACACGCGATCAGACTTATTGATTTCGCGTAATGTAACGGACCGTGATGCGAATCGCTTTGTTTTGGACTCGATCGGTTGATAAGTAGATCAACGATTCCCTACACAGTAGACATGCTCGAGGAAGCTTGTGAAAAATAAGAATTACTTTGGGGTCCGTTTGCTCGAGATCTTACCAGAGTTAGTGGAAGTGGAAGCAAATCGTTCGGTATAGATTCTTCCAAGGAAACAGCACTTCGATTATACATAGGCTTCGATTAAAAGCGAAATTTGTGTAAGCGACACACCCTTCCAAAGGATACACCCTTCGTAGATCGATAAATCCTGTCTCTACCTCCAGAACGGTAAGTACCCCACTGCAACCTTTTTAAGACAGTCCTTCACAACCCAGTCTTTTACTTTTGGAAGTGCGATCTTTATGCGATATCGGTTTCCTCGTAGAGTTCTCTATCAGAAGCACCTCTCCATAGTCCTCCCTTTCCTACGTCAAGTTTTCTCCTACGACATTACAATTTCTCTTTCTCTGTGTTGTAGTTGGCAATTGGTAAGCGTTGAGAGTGTCCCAAATATTCTACCACGCAGATCTCATAATAACAGTTAACTAGCCCCTTCGACGTTTCCCCATCCTTAACAGCATTCCATGTAGCTTCTAAACCGGATCTTAAATACGTGCGTCATGCAAATCCAAGGCGAACGATTATAATGCCAGCCGAGCAAAACGTCGCGAGTCGCCTACCCTTTAATTTCCTTGAGCTGTTCCATTAGTTATTCTATAAAATAATTCATTTCTCCGCGGAAATGACGGTCGACTTGTTTAGTTTTTTAAATGTTTACTTATGTCGATCGTAGATTGTTGTAAAACGGAAATTCAAATGATTTCAGCGCACTGGTTTGATCAATTTTTAAATGAATACACTATTTGCAAATTACCGCAATGATATTTTCAACGTTTCGATCTGACTTTAGATCATTGTCAAGAAAAATTAGCAAAATTGCGTCTGTAAATTAACAAGAATAATTATTTTATGTTTGTTGTGAATTAAAATAGAAAAGTGGAGAAAAACCTGTTACTAACTTGCTGAGTGTACAAGAAAAATTCTTTGACTATGTATAAACACGTGTTGATGTCAAGGTATATTGATGTCAAGATAGTGTGGCAACGTGAAAACATTTGGAACGAGCGTACCGTATCATCGAACGCCATATTGGCCAATCAATATTAGGAGGTAAATTCAAAACATAAGCTTTCATATGAACCTACTATTAACTGCAATAGTACCATGTTGGTTATGGTAAATTTTTATATTAATTGACATTCAATTTTCATTCTGACCACTTTACATATACCACAATGTATGTGAAACAATGAAAAAGTTAAATGCGATTTACAAGGCATAATCAGGAAATTATTAGAAAAATTCATCATATAACATTACTGGTTCAGTATATTCATTTAAAAATTATCGAACCAGTGCGCTGAAATCATTTGAATTTCCGTTAGTTTTTTAACTCGGGAACGCGACTACGCACCACGCACCCAAGGAAATTCGAAATATGTTTTTAACGAGCAATATGTATAATTCCAACCCCACACCTTTACCGTTTCTATTCGTGCGCCGCGCAGCGGCGGACAGACACGGATACTAGCGTTACCTGACGGTAATCAGCTTCAACTTAATTTCTGTCACCGGTATGAGCATCGCAAGGAAATGTTTCTCGGACGAAACGAATCCAGTTCATTCACCGGCACGTGGTGAATTGTCCTAGTGGAGTTGGGCGAACAAAAGAATATGTGACCAAACCCAGGCAGTTAGTCAGTATGTGACATAACGCTGCCATTCAAACAGTCAATTGATTCAACCTGCAGGTACACTTATGCAGATACGCTAATGATTTAAGAATGTGTACTGTTGAGTGCTGACAAGAAGATGCCTGGCAGGAATGCGGTGACGTAGGCAAGAATGCACACCCGATTGGTTGGCTTGGAAGGGGCGCGGCTAGGCTCACACGCAATTTCGGCTAGAACGTTCTATTGGCCGAAGCAGTCACACACACTACTCAAGTAAATACGGGAATCCTACTATTATGCGTCGTGTGACGTAAGCAGTCGAAACGGCGTGATCACGCGGCGACTACGGGAGCGTCAGAGGTGGGGATGGGCGGAGCTAGCTGGAGACCCCTCTTGCCTCTGTGCCCCCCCCGGGGACCTTCTTGTCAGCACTCAACAGTACATGCGTGTGATGAGAACAGGGGGCCGGTCGCGGTTGTCGAAATAACGAATTTTCGAAAAGCGATGACGTCTCGTTCGCGCGCTAACGAGATTCACGCTCGGTGTCTCTCGTCGTGTCCGCGGATCCCGCTATTAAAAAACTAGTTACCGATCCGGTCCCGTGGCAGGGACAACATGTGGTCCTCCGAGCTGCGGCAAACAAAGCCATTTCGCCGCGCCAATATAATCGATACGTTTGTCTCGTGCGGATAGACGAAACGATCGAAAATGCTGGATGAAACGGCCATCCGCGATGACATTGACAATTCATTGGAGCGAAAATATTCCTCCGGTGTGACCGATGACGCCGACTGTGCGATGTACAGGGTATATACAGGGTGTCTCAAAATTCCTTCTGCTCCCGGAAATGGGCGGTTCCTTGGGTCATTTGAAGCGACATTTTCCTTTTGCAAAATGTTGTCCGCGGCTTTGTGTAGGAGTTATTAACGAAAAACACGGACCAACCAGAGCGCGCCTAGTCGTTCGGTGGAACGGTCAGCGTGGCGAGCCGGGGGGAGGAGAGTGTTGTCGTTACGCCGCGATGTAACAGACAACAGTTTCTCGATTATCTCCGATTTCGATGAGCTTTGGATATGTTGTAAAGACCACGATTCTGAACAACATTTCCATTTAGACTTTTTGCCTCGCGTCTTTAGTTTACGAGATATTTGTAAAAACTTGTAATTGAAAATGCTTCGTAATGTGTGTCACTGTCACTGGGTCATTCGGTGACGAACTGCACAGATGTCTTCAGGTGTACGACAGTACCGAAAGCTAAGGGTTGTACGGTCACGTCAACGAACTGTACAGCTGATGGTAGATAGCAGGTATACGACAATCACATGTTTCGGTTTTCCTGCAGATTTGTACGCAGAGTCGATGGGTTACTATTCGAAAACGTCGTCAAAATGCGGCAATTTTGCTTTTTAACGGCGCCAGAGAGTGTTTATCGAAAAAGTGATGGAGAACGCAGCAAAAAGGACACATTTTGCTTTGGCCAATAAAGGCGGCCACTTGATTGATGTGGTATTTAAAAACTAGTCCAAATAAATTGTAAAGGACCCAATTAAATAAAAATACCTCGTATATGGAAATCGGTTGGTTTTTTTTAAAGTTATTCAATATTCACATACCGACATAAAAGATAGCGCACCCTGTATATACAGGGTGGTCCACCCAACGTGTGCACCGTTATAACTACCAAAATATGCAAATTGCACGAAAGAATTTTATATACAAATTACATGGTTTAAAAGTCAAGGAGATATGAAGGTCAACTCGGTTTTTTTAAATAGAATACTATATTTTTTATACCAAAATATGATAGAGTATCGAATTGTAAGTAAAAAAGTATTGACCGTTATCAGCCCTAAACCTAATAGCTAACGAGTACTTTCACTTTATTACTTGAAAATTTTCTTCACTTAATATCGAGTGAATAACATCGCAGGGTACTTATGCGATGTTTACGTGACAGTATTTACTAACATGAGTGACCCAGTGGCTTAACGCAACTAATGTAAGTGTTCAAAGTGATATCCATTTGCATTAATACAGTGATGCAATCTATTAACTAATGAAGAAACTGCATTCTGAATCATATCCGCACTGAGTGTAATGCATGCTTCACGAATACGATGTTTCATGTTCTCAGGTGTTGTTGGTGGTTCACGATACACTGTGTCTTTTAATGTACCTCACAGAAAATAGTCTGAAGGAGTAAGGACTGGTGAGCGTGAAGGCCACAAAAATTGTCCACCACGACCAATCCATCGATTAGGAAATTTTGTATCCAGTACATGCCTTACATTACGTGCGTAATGTGCAGGACAACCATCATGTTGATACCAGATTTGTGTACGGATATTTAAAGGTACATTTTCCAATAAACATGGTAAAGTGTCATTCAAAAAGTTAGCATATTTTTGTCCTGTTAGTCGATCATTAATAAAATATAGCCCAATCAATTGGTTGCCCAGTATTCCACACCACACATTAACGCTCCATTGACGTTGGTGGTCGACTTCTCTCATCCAGTGAGGATTTTCTGGTGCCCAATAATGCTTATTTTTCAAGTTAATCTGCCTGCGATTTGTAAACGTTGCTTCATCAGTGAACAAAACTTTTTGTGGAAAAAAATGATCATTGTTCATTTGATGCAGGAACCACTGGCAGAACCGAACGCGGTTTTCATAATCCGTTACATGGGGCTCCTGATGAAGTGCTAAGTGATAAGGATGATATTTTTCATTATGAAGAATTCGTAGTGCACTTGTTTTACTAATTCCAGATTAAATCTGTCGTGAACTAATACAGGAGTTTTCTGTTACCGCTGCTAGGACTGTCGGCGTGCGCCGCCTCCACGGAGGGGGGTGGTTGTTGGGAGGGCGCGGGGGGTGACCCCGAGCCGACTTGTGGCTCCAGGTGGGGGGACGGCGTCGGGGTCGACGAGGGGGGGATTCCCGCGTCGTAATGTACCATTCCTGTGGAGGATGTGGGGCACGGGGTTTGAGCTAACCCCGGCCCCCAGAGGGGAGCATGGCTCCCTTCGCGACGGGCCGACTTGAGTAAGTCGGTCCGTCCCTTTAAGACCACCGGGTCTTTCAGGGGCGCGTGGGGGTGGGGTAGGGAGGGTCGAGCCATGCCGGATCACGCCTTCAACAACCCTTCCTTACCAATGGCGGCGTCTTCTTGCCCTGGCCGGGGCGGGGACCTTCGGGTCACCTGGACCCGGCGGGGCACGAAGACCCCGGGGGCCGTGGGTGGACCGAGCGGGGGCTCGGGAAGCCCATTCCAACGGCCTCTGGGATGGGGTCACCGGGCGGGTCACTTGTGCAAGTTTGCATCGTAGCCAATGACCAACTGAAGTCCCTGAGCTCTTCCACAAGCGTTCTGAGTTCCCTAGTAGGTGGTGGTTCCTCATCGTCATACGGCAGATATGCTGAGCAGACTACCAGTTTGGTCATGTGGCCATTGTATCATTGTATCATGTAGCACGACCTGGCGGAATGACTCCGCGGATCCCTCATGTCTGTTGTTGTGTGCTAAGCACGACCTGGCGGAGATTGACTCCGAGGGATCCCTTATATTTGCATATGTGTATGTACGTATGTGTATGTATGTCTATGAATATATGTACATGGTGATTCTGATTCGGTATGAATCGTAGCACAATTTAATATCACTCGCGTTATACACTACCGATTACTCCGTTTTTAACTTTAATACAAAAGGTCCCGTTACACCTTCTCGGACGACTGTCTTAACGCAATTCGCGCGGAAGACCGGTTCCAACTAACTCTCGAACTACCCTAACAGCCCATTCAACTACGAACAACAGTCCCATAAAAAAACCTTCCCCTTGATCGTTAAAGCGTTCAAGGAAAATTCGGCGCTGAGCAATTGGCGAACGGTTTATGACGCCTACGCTAGGCCTACACGTGTTTGTCCTTGGGACCGACCCGTACTAGAGTTCCCAACAAAGGGGCCCTGTTCTAACCGTTTTCCGAATTTCACTTTATTGCCGATGTTTCTGCTTCGACCACTTAACCTGAAGAGAAACGTCTTTGTCACGACAAAGTTTATGTGCGCGTCCGAACAGCCATTAAGCTTTATTGTTATGAGGGCGGCCGCTAGATTCCTTGAGCAGTGGCTTCTTAGGCCCACGGCATTCAGCTTTTTGTTAATTAATAAGCATGCCCTGGGCCCGGCCGCTGTCGTATCTTATATCACGGTGCCTCAGTTCGAAATAGAAATATCCTTTTGATTTTATTTTATTAGCATTACATCTAGGCCTAAAGCTAACAATTCAGTGTCTATCAGTGCTGTGATTCTTGGCGCTTTTCACGCGCATGCGCGACAATTCTAGCCTCAGTCAAGTACGAAGATCGGGTAAATTCGGGTACCTTGGCCGCTTTATTTTGGGAAAAAGGAAGGGAAGAGTACTAAAATAACTTTAAACAAAATATATAATAACAAAATTAAGTATTTTATTTGGCAGAAACAAATAAAGAATACCAGCTTTTGCGCCTCGTGCCGTAACGGTCGTAACGGACTCCGCTGGACGTTCCCGCTAATAACATTCCCCCACTCTTTTCTCCCCAATAGTCCCCCACAAACTTCGGACGTAGATACGTTCCTGCCAAAACTCGCGCATGCGCGTGAAAAGCGCCAAGAATCACAGCACTGGTGTCTATTAATGAATTGCGTTCAAAATCGTCATGTTCTGCAATGGCTTTTGCAAAATCATCGGTAACATTAGATATTATTTGCATAAACTTACAATATTTTGTTTGTACGGAATATAGGTTCTCGGATAACCAAGAGTACATGTGATCGATACAAAATTCTAAATCAAACAATTTTCGCATTGTTTTCTGGGCAATCTGTATGCATTTAGTCGAATTTGATAATTTTACAAGCTTTACATCATCGTTTAACTGACAGAACTCCACAGTTATATCACCAACATGCACAGCATTCCCTGAGTTGACAATGTTCCGCAGAATGTCTTCTTTCTTTCGTAGAAGATCTTTCCAGGTAGCCATAGACAGTTGAATTTAATTGCCGTGATTGTCTCCTATAGCCAACTCGACGTGACAGCAACCGCCAATTCGGACTCCAATGTCAAGGTATTTGTAGAATGTATTCGTCAAGGGATATCTCCTGCTCAATATTCGCATCGCGCGCACGATCCTCTGTTCCGAATTATCAGCGCTGATAAGAAAAGAAGCAATTAGGAAAGACAATTTTTTCAGTTGCAAAGAAATAATACTGAATAGCATTTTTAGCGGTTGCCGGAGTACTTGCGGGTTAAATATTATAACTTCTTTTAAGACGAAGAAATAAGTTTGCTGAGTAATCAGTTTTTTGTAATGATAGGAGTCAGGGAATCTCGACACATCCGGCGAAATATTATAACTTCTTTTAAAACAGCATTTAAGACGCTATTTGATTGACCCTGACATTTTTTTATGTAATGAAATATATCGTATGCAGATGTGTTGACTGGCACATTATCTCTGCTACCGAAATCTATCCGGACAACAATGTTTGCACTTTTAACAGAGTCGCTGTAGTAGTAATTGTATCGAGTAGGGATGTGAAGTTTGTTATAAAATGCTCTTCGCATTCCCATGCTAAGTTATATCACCGTCTGCGGATTTATAGTACACTCAATCGTAAGTAGAATAAATTTAAAAAAATTTTTTAAAACGAAATCAATGGTTGGAAACATTTTTTTAGATGGCTCAAATCACACAAATAATCGATATGGATGGATTCATTGTCGAAAAGAAATTTTTCCCCAAAGAATTAGCCATTATTAATGTTTGCGACGGCTCATTCGAACTCGCCGAATTTCATCTGGGGATAAACTTTCATCGTTTATGCGAGGCTGACAAAAAGTCGGCACGGTATGTCAGCAATTTCGTACATGGGATTCCATTTACGGATTTCGGTTTTGAAAGATATCAACAGGACGACGTATTCAATGTCATAAAAAATTTTGTGCGCGATCACTCGAACCCCGTCGTAGCGTACAAAGGCGGTTGTTTCGAGAGAGACATTCTTCGAAAATTGGACATAACATCAATAAATTTAGAAAATTTTGGCTGTCCAAAGTATGATGTATTAGTTCGCGATCCCGTGTACCAAATTGATTGTGGCGTACCGTGTCGGCTTCACTGTTACGCAAAACGACACTCTACAAAACCACACCATTGTTGTCTCCGCGAAATACAAACATTTCGTACATGGTTAATCGATTATTTAAAAGATACATGCTGATTATCCATCAATATTTCTACCAGTATTTAAAGAATGATTGGGAAACCGGAGACAGATCTCACTGCCGCAGTCACACCTGACGGTGAACAGGACTACCCAAATTTTTGTCTCGAGCGCGACAGACTCCGAAATTTCCGTTTCTGGCGTTATTCGGACATCGTCAAACCCAAGGACCTCACAGCCGCAGGATTTTTCTCCTTGTTCTATAAAGATCTCGGCCCCCCTGAGTGTTGAAATGTTTATTGCAATGGCATATCCATAACTTTTTTTCGAAAAAACTGTAAGATTTAATTTATATTTAACATGTATTTTATTTAAGGGACCTATTTAAGGGAAGAGCTTATAATAAAAAAAACGCAATCGCTGTCACTCCTCTTCAAACTCTCTTCTTGATATAACCGCATCGCCACCCGCGGATGAACGCGTTTCGATCTTCCGCGACATCTGTACAATAAAAAAAGTAAAAAAACTGGTTTTGGAATTAAAAAATTGTATATTTTTTCATTTATTTATTAAAAATCTTAATTGTCATTTCCATGCACAATATAATCATGTAAAAATATTGATATAATTGTTTGGGTCTTGCGCGCGTCACTGCCGAGTAAAATTTAATTCGACGTAACCTTGCAATTTATGGACTTCGGCCATTATTTCTCGCCGCAGCTTCGAACACATGGTGTCACATTTTTTTTCTGCTTCATTAGACATTTTTAAAATTGTTTTACGTGTTTCCTTGAAGATGCGCTCCTCCAATTGATTTAATGTTTTCAGAATATGCGCCATTTCCTTGTCCAAGCATGTCTTATTCACTGCATCGGCATCATTCGTCGGGTATGCCAAACCTCCAAGCTTTCGGTCTCTCGCGTCGAAAGCGTCGCCATTGAGACAAAGCGCACTCCGTCTCACATAATTCTTGCATGTTGCATCATCCTTATTTGACTCGTTTCGCAACGTAACACCGAACTTGTTGATGGACATCGTGAAACTGTTGAACACGTTCAAAACCATCTTTAATTTATAATCAGACCCGCTTCTCGGAGCTCCTCTATGATTGACATGATTTCGTTATCATGGCCTGTATGTCCAGCAGCTCGCGATGACACAAGCAATCTTATTCTATCCACTAACTCGTTGGGATCATCCCAATGTACATAATCAATCGCATTATCGGTAACCATCATGTTCTCCGGTAATGTATTCATCAAAATTGACTTGGGGTCAAACCCTCTTCTAGTGCGAGGTCGTGTTTCAAGCAGTGATGCAATTACATGTTTATACTTGTATCCTCTGTTACTTAATGGGGGATTTGCAGCATTATGGTTACGTCTGTGCGCATTTGTCGTCAGCAGAATACTCTTATATTTCTGTTTGTCAGCATCGGTGTATATCGTATCGTCGGGCATTCGTCGGGTATATCGTAGCGTTAAACACGGGCAATTGCTGTTTGGATGTCGACTCTGAAGATGTCTCTTCAGGAATTGGGCTGGGAAATGGTTTTGTGTTTTCAATCAATTCTTTCAAGGGTCTTATCACAGGTTGCAAGCTATGTTCACACCGCATCGGTATCCATTTTTCCAACCTTTAGTGCTAAGTATTTTTTTCGTATAGCTTCGCTCGTCTTGGCAATCTCTTTTGTTAACATTTCTTTTTCCCTCTTTTGTTCAACAGAATTTCGACCCATGCTCGATTAGAAACGTTTTAACACTGTTCTACAACCGTTCGATCTCGTTCAATGCCCGTTCGACAACCGTTCTACGTTGAACGTGCATGTTCAACACCCCGTTCGACAACCGTTCTACGTTGAACGTGCACGTTCAACACCCCATTCAACAACCGTTCAATGCCCGTTCAATGTCGTTTGACAACCGTTCTACACCCCGTTCGACAACCGTTCGATGCCGTTCGACACCCGTTCGATGCCGTTCGACAACCGTTCGACAACCGTTCGACACCCATTCGACAACCGTTCGACACCCGTTCGATGCCGTTCGACACCCGTTCGATGCCGTTCGACACCCGTTCGACAACCGTTCAATGCCCGTTCAATGTCGTTCGACAACCGTTCGACACCCGTTCAATCACGTCACAGGTTGGCAGCCGTATGATGTAGTTATAATACGACATAGTCATTAAATCCTCGTCGATAGCGACCTCTATGCATAGGACTATCCTTGTCTATAACCACAAATCCATAGTTTTGTTGCCAACATTTTGCACACAGTTTGTTAAATTGTCCAAACGTCATATCGGTATTTACGTGATCGTCATACACGTGCTTTGGAATTCTTGCATACGATTGGCATAGATACAGACTGTCCACTTTTGAATGTCTACCCATGGAAAAGTACTCTCTAATCACATCCTGCTTATCGCACGCCACATCATCAAATATAAATATAGAATTTGGTAGAGCTTCGTTAGGTGGAACGACGTCGCTATTGTTTGAAAAAGGAAAGTAGCCAACATTCTCTACGGATGAGAGCTAATGACAACATTAGTTTTCCCACAATTGGAAGGACCACACACTATACCGCGTACAGTGTTAGGTAATAATGGTCCATGTCTCAGAACATGATGCATAATATTATCAAACTTTCTGTCTGAGAACACTCGAATTTTCACAGGCTGCCTTACGAACCGCATCGCAGCTGTTGCAACAATAACATGTAAGCGGGGTATGGGGAATATTTATACAAACGCGATCCAGAGATATCAATCAGTCCATAAATGACTTTCGTACTGGCGACACATTGACGGACCACCTATGAAAAAGGATCGTTACTCGCGCATACGGCGGCAGGAGCAGGACTTCTAATTACCCTAATAAATAAATTGCCGTTTGAGTTACATATACCAGGATATCAATTTTGTGGACCCGGCACACGTTTGCAGGAACGCTTGGCTCGCGGCGATCGTGGCATAAATCCATTAGACTCGGCCTGTAGAGAACACGACATTGCATACTCTCAAAACAAAGATTTGACGAATCGTCACAAGGCAGATCAAATTTTAGCTGATCGAGCACGTCAACGCATAACTGCGAAGGACGCTACGTTAGGCGAGAAGACTGTTGCGACAGCTGTTTGGGCCGCGATGAAAGCTAAGTCGAAGCTTGGGATGGGGCTCAAGAAAAAAAAGAACAGTGGTAAGAAGAAGAAGACGCGAGTTCTACCGATAGCAAAGCGAGGTGGTTTCCTACCGTTCCTCTTACCTGCATTGTCAGCTATAGGGGCGTTGACGGGCGGTGCTGCTGGCGTAGCGAAGGCTGTGAACGATGCCAAGGCTGCGCGAAAACAGTTGGAGGAATTGCAACGTCATAACCATGCTATGGAAGGTCGCGGAATTTATCTCGCACCCTACAAGAAGGGTACCGGTTTAAGGAAAAAAAAAAAGTTCAATCCATGAAAAACTAGGGACACAGCCGATGACAAATGTTCAACTTGAGGATATAGGAAGAAAGAATATACCATATTTTCGCGGAGTATACATGCGCGACAGTCTTCCGGCGAAAGCAAATGTAAATGAGAGCGGTATAGTAAACTTGGACGATAGTATCGGTCCGGGCACACATTGGCTCGCATACGTGAAACGCAATCGTACCGTAAAATATTTTGATAGCTTTGGTAATCTACGCCCACCTGTGGAACTTATTACATACTTTCGATCATCCGCAACAATTACTTACAATCATGCACGTTTTCAAAATTTCGATCAAACCATATGCGGGCAACTGTGTGTAAAATTTCTCGAGGAAAACTCATTATAAATGCACATTACCGACAAGTACAATTTCATTGCATTCTTTACCTCTTTCGCATAAACATGACGCCCTCATCGTTGACACTGACGTTAACGGGTAAGAGCAGCATGCTCGCAGTCCAATACTTTCCCGCGATAGATTTGAGTGGTCATGAATACGAACTAGGTCTCGTGGATTTTGAAACGTTTAACACGATAGCGAACGTCGATGCTCGCAACAATAAATTTTATTTTGGTGAAAATGACGAAGAAATTGTCATTCCCGAAGGATCTTACGAACTGGATGCAATCGACAAGTACTTGAAACGGGAAATACTGCGAAGATATCCCAACAGGCATGATTCGGGGAACGATGAATACCCTCTCGTCATACGTGCTAACAATAATACGATGAAGAGTGAAATATACTGCTCCTATAAGATTAATTTTGAGAAACCTAATAACATAGGATCGCTACTTGGATTTTCTGCAAACCGTACTCTCCCACGTAAAATGTGGCATGAGTCTAACGCTCCTGTGAACATCATAAGCATCAACGTGATCAGAGTGGAATGCAGCATAACAGCTGGTTCGTACAGTAATGACAAACCTGTACACATTATTCACGAATTTTCACCTAGGGTTCCTCCAGGATATAAGATCTCAGAAACGCCGCCGCGAGTCATTTACCTTCCTATCGTCGTGCGGATAATAGACGACTTAGAAATACGTCTGCTTGACCAAAATAATCGTCTGATCGATTTTCGTGGAGAAGAAATCACTGTTAGACTACATGTAAGACGGCGAGATCCCCGCTCCTACGAATAAGTGTTGTATTACGCTTGTGTATAACAAAGCGAACGAACCTCTAATTCCGACTGCTGCAACAAATACATTCATCGACATAGTAAGTCGGGCAAATTATCGTGCCACACCATCGTCAAGGAAGAACCTGCTGAGCTTGCAGAACGTGCGTTTTCTACAATCGTTGGGATTTGTTGTAAAGCAATAATGTCTGACATTCTGGCCATTGGCAATACGCCGACCTCCGATAATCGTATAACCAAGATAGAAGTGCACACGTATAATCCCTATGCAATGTCACGTCGCCCAAATTTCACGTATCCGTCGGAAGGACGGAACGTCTGCGACTCCGGGATTTTACAGGCGAAACGCCGGGCCACGCTCGGCCGCACGATACGTGGTCCACCCGGGACAAAAGGTATCTCGCAGATTCGGATTTGTCACGAAAGAAGCCGTTAATGGAATCTACTTTCGGGCGCCAGACACTCGGCAGTGTCACGCAAATTGCGAGATAACGGCACGAGGCGCGAACGACCTATCCGAAACTGCGAGAACCACACGATATTCTGGATAGCTCTAGAATGGGCACAGGATTCTACGTGGACGAAGTACGGAGCATTTCCCGCGGCGGAAAGGTTTCTCGACGGAAATAAGGAACGATAGAATCGGCTGTAATAATTTATTTGTCCGATGGACACGACAGGGCTGCCGCGCCGGTGAGAGCCGGCAGCGGAAATTTACAAGCCGGCGCATTCACGATAATTACGCGACACATTTTCGGTCGCACGCGCTCTTTTCTTTCGATCGCGTCGAACCCGGCAGTTGTACAAGATGGAGATGCAATTTTACAAAGCGCTTTTGGCGCGAAATAACTGCCGAATTCCGATGGAATACGCGGTATAATTGCTGGATCGCTCGCGCTTCGCCGTCGGCCAGCTGCCGATTCACGGGCCAACGCTCGAGACCTCGTGCCGTAGCCGTCCAGTAAGGTCCGAAAATATCGAGGCCATGGAGGCCAGCCGGGACAGCCCCACCGAAGGGGTCAAGACTGCCGTGCCCGAATTTCGGTCGGGAGGCTCAACGTCCACTACCGAGACGAGATACCATTCCCTGGACGACACCTTCCTGTCGGACCTAGAGGACCTACCGGACGACGGGCCGGGGGAGGCGACACCCGCCCCGACCAACCAGCAAACAATATTTATCCAAGGCCTCAGCATACTGGACCCTTTCGAATCCTCCGAAGGGGAGGTCGACGCCGCCGAAACGGGCGAAGAGCACGGGAGCGCCCCATTGCCGCCAAAGATAGCGGAAAGATCAAGCGGGGGGAGCCCGCAGAAGGAAAAGCCGCAGCCGCGCCCGGACGAGCCGCGAGGGAGGGAACTGCCCGTGGAACCCGTAACCCCGTCCAATAAGGGTCAGGGAATTAAGGCCAGGCCCGGCTGGACAGCCCAGGAGAGGTTGGACCGGGCCCGTACTTCCTCCGGTGTCTCAGCACGAAATCCTTCCGGAGCCAGTTCCGATAAAGCCTCGTACGGCGAGAAATAGGGGCCGGGCTCCCCTGGAGCCCGGTTTCGGTCCTGTGAAATTCGCGTCGCCCAAGTGGCGCGACGCTCAAAACGCGTTAATACACGCCCTTGGCAAATCGGCATGCCCAGGGAGAGCGCTCGCAAACGGCCGTTTCGCATCGGCACTGCCAGAGGGCGGCCCGGCCTCTCTTTTTAGGGATCGAGGGACGTCGGCAAAACTTGCCACGTCACAGCAAATACTACTCTCGGAAATAGCGATGAAATAAGAATACCGATACAGCAGCAAGATCTGTATACGCTACCGTGCGAGAGTTTCTTGTACATTGAAGGAAAAGTTATTTTAGCAGAGGCTCCACCTGAAGGAACAAGCAACAATGTTACTCTCGATACCAATTGTGCTGCTTTCATGTTTGATGAAATTCGATATGAACTAAATGGCGTTGAAATAGATCGCTGTAAAAATCCTGGAATAACGACTGCGTTAAAAACACACGTGTCCATCTCCCCCGGAAGAAGTAAAGCATTGGCCACCGCTGGCTGGTATCGTAAACTGGAGGGCGCAGATTTCAATTTCTGCATACCATTCAATATGCTCTTTGGCTTCGGTGAAGATTATAACAAGATAACCGTTAATGTGCGTCAAGAGTTGGTCTTAATTCGATCACGAAACGATCTAAACGCGTTGAATGATTCTAGTATTTTAAGACCTAAAATCGAATTATTCAAAGTTCAGTGGCGAATGCCGCACATAAGTTTTGAAGAAGTAACCAAATTGTCGTTACTACGCATTCTCGAGAGAGGACAAATGATACCTATGAGTTTTCGCTCTTGGGATCTATACGAATATCCACATTTACAAACAACTACGATGCATACGTGGGCCATCAAGACTGTAACACAACTGGAGAAACCTCGCTTCATCATATTCGCATTGCAGAATGATAGGAAGAATCAATTGCATAAGACTGCTAATCAATTCGACGATTGTAAACTGTCAAACATACGTTTGTACCTAAATTCGGAATCATACCCATACGATGACCTAAACTTGGACTTTGAAAAAAATAAGTATGCGGTACTTTACGATATGTACGCAAAATTTCAAAACTCGTGTATTATGGTGATCGATGTAGTGAGCCGCTATTGGACGAATTAGAGTTCTTATCACGTGGCCCATTTGTGGTCATAGACTGCTTTCGTCAAAACGAGTCTGTTAAAAGTGCTACAATTGATGTCCGCATAGATTTCGAATGCAGAGATAATGTGCCAGTCAACACAGCTGCATACTGCTTGATTATACATGATCGTATAGTCGAGTACAGCCCGTTGACCAACGTAGTGCACAGAATACTTTAACAAGCGGCGATGGTTCATCTAACGTTTGTTGATCTACAAGGCTTCAAGATCGGGTCAAACGAATTCATTGTAAAAGAAGCGGCCATTTTACGGGATGGAAATAAACTATTGCACTGGATATTCGAGCCACCATTTGGGTTCCACCGATTGACTGCTGCCGAAGCACGTCAGGTTCGATGGCTAACGAGAAAACATCATGGAATCGGGTGGATGGACGGATATGTTCCATACAAAGAAGCTGGAAGCTGTTTGAAACTAGCCCTGGAAAATACGCAGCAGATCGTTGTTAAGGGATTGGAAAAGAAAAAATGGCTGTGGAAATTAACTGGAATCGAGGCTCTTGATGTGGATCTAGAGGATGTTCCAAGATTATCGATGTTGCAAAAGAGGCTGCATAGATGTGCATTCCATACTGGCGTATGTGCCGTCGAAAATGTATTTAAACTGTGTAAAATATATAATGTTCAAGAAGAATCATATTTTGAATAAAGTATATTATTTAACAAAGTTTTTTCGGTATTTCTTAAAATGGTATAATATTTCACTCGATGTTGCCGACAAAATGCGCAGTTTGTGGTATAACATTACAAAAAAATGATTACTCGGCAAACTTATTTCTAAGAATTTTTGGTGTAATATTTCACCAAATGTGTTTGCCGAGATTCCTGTTCGTTCCTGACTCCAAAGGGGTATAACATTACCAAAAAAAATGATTACTCAGCAAACTTATTTCTAAGAATTTTTGGTATCATATTTCATGGGATTTGGAGATTCCTGACTCCAAAGGGGTATAACATTACAAAAAAAAATTGAGTACTCGGCAAACTTATTTCTAAGAATTTTTGGTATCATATTTCACCGGATGTGTTTGAGATTCCTTGCTGTGTTTGCATTTTTTCAAAAAGGGAAGGGGGGAGGATAGAGAGAGGCTATAAAACGCCATTGTTGGTTGGATCGACAAACTATCAACTATGTGGTCGGCAACCGTCAACTCTCGCGCTACGCTGCAGAATAATGAGTTCAATCCTCCGCAATTACACACACAGTAAGTACTCCGGCAACCGCTAAAAATGCTATTCAGTATTGTTTCTTTGCAACTGAAAAAATTGTCTTTCCTAATTGCTTCTTTTCTTATCAGCGCTGATAATTCGGAACAGAGGATCGTGCGCGCGATGCGTATATTGGGCAGGAGATATCCCTTGACGAATACATTCTACAAATACCTTGACATTGGAGTCCGAATTGGCGGTTGCTGTCACGTCGAGTTGGCTATAGGAGACAATCACGGCAATGAAATTCAACTGTCTATGGCTACCTGGAAAGATCTTCTACGAAAGAAAGAAGACATTCTGCGGAACATTGTCAACTCAGGGAATGCTGTGCATGTTGGTGATATAACTGTGGAGTTCTGTCAGTTAAACGATGATGTAAAGCTTGTAAAATTATCAAATTCGACTAAATGCATGCAGATTGCCCAGAAAACAATGCGAAAATTGTTTGATTTAGAATTTTGTATCGATCACATGTACTCTTGGTTATCCGAGAACCTATATTCCGTACAAACAAAATATTGTAAGTTTATGCAAATAATATCTAATGTTACCGATGATTTTGCAAAAGCCATTGCAGAACATGACGATTTTGAACGCAATTCATTAATAGATACTGAATTGTTAGCTTTAGGCTTAGATGTAATGCTAATAAAATAAAATCAAAAGGATATTTCTCTGACATTTAATGCATGATTTACATTTCCTGTCCGCGAGATTCCTGTTCGTTCCCAAGGGGTATCATATTACATAAAAAAAAATGTCAGGGTCAATCAAATAGCGTCTTAAAAGAAGTTACAATATTTAACCCGATGCGTTTGTCGAGATTCCTGACTCCTATCATTACAAGAAAAACTGATTACTCAGCAAACTTATTTCTTCGTCTTAAAAGAAGTTATAATATTTGGCCGGGTGTGTTTGCCGAGATTCCTAGGGGTATAACATTACAACAAACTGATTACTCAGCAAAGTGCTCGGTTGCAAAAATGCGAGATTCCCTGATGTCAAAGGGGCATAACATTACAACTGATTACTCAGCAAAACGACCTGTTCCCCCACCACCACTGCAGGAAAGAACGGGCGGGGTCTGAGAGGCGTCTGTTCCATCATTCTCGGTTAGATCGCCAAAGTATGCGGTTCGTGCGCGAGAGGATACCGCTGTGACGTCACAAAAATCCACCGACCACCACTCCTATCCTTTGTGACTTCACTCCCCCGAAAAACATTCGCGAAAAAATCAGGCCTTGACCCCCCAAAAAATTCGCGATCCCCCAAAAATCCGCGGACCCCCCGAAAAAGACCGCGTCTGGGGGTGACCCCCGAAAAAGACTTGATGATGAACTTGATCCAGAATCGACATATACTTCCTACTAGGGTTAGTGCAGGTTATCCATATGATGCTCTGCACCGCCCTGCACTCGTCGAAAAGGGGAGGTGCCTGGCCCTCGTGGATGGCGTCAATCTCCGCCCCAAAGCCCGGATGACACCTTCACCCTGCTCAGGTGATAGCAGTTCCTCCGGGTAGCTGGGCAGCGTAATAGCTACCCTTCTACCCGAAGCCACTGCCTCACTGAAGCTGGAGGGGCCTCGTAGGAGGCCCCCTTTTTTCTTATGAGGCTGTTCGGGGGTGTCGCCTGCGGGTTGTCGGTTCCTTTTTAGGCCCCGACGCACCCCCGCATCCCCACCTGAAGCAGCCTCAGTGACCTTGGATGGGCCAGGTATTTGATCTCCCAGAGCCAACTTGGCTCTGCGTGCCCTTTCCCTGGCCGCGCCGCTGGTCTTAGGCTTAGTGGCGGCCACCTCAGCGGGCGGAAGCTGCCCGGTACCAGGACCGGAGTCCACCCCCGCGTCCATAGTGGACGCCACATCGGCAGTGTCGACAGCGGGCCTGGCTTCGTGTGGCTCTACTGTCGTAGATGCCTCCTCAGTCAGGCGCACAGCTGTGACGTCTGTGTCGGTTGGCGATGTCCCCTCCTCTGAGGTTGTCGTCGCTTCTCCGACCTCGTTGTTTAAATTTAAGTTTTTGATGTCTAGGTTAATTTCCATAAGAATCCCGCGAGTAGTTTAGGAATTAGAAGGTCCGCCTCCACAGAGTCTGACATGTGAGGGTAAGGCTAGAGAACCACAGGGGGTCGCCCGGTACCCCGTGGGCATCGTTTATAATACCATATAACCCCTGGTGCCATGCAGCCCTCGGCACGATAGCTCCCACCTTGGCTTGGGAAAGTTGGTCCGCGGCAGGTCTTTCGTTCGCCCACTTACGGTTTTGAGGCCGCTGGGGATCCCTGTGGCACCTACTAACCTGGGCTACCGCCGTGGTCGTCCCACGAAGGCATGGTGATGCTGGAAGCAAAACCGGCCTACGTGGTCCAGGCCCCGGGCCGCCCAGACTGACTCTCCTATCCGCCACGTGGAGACGCGCTCGGTTGGCACTCAACCCTCCTGGGAGGCATACGCCCTTTCATTCATCCATTCATGCATCCGATGCACTCACACAGTCATACTTCCAAGCCACGATTGGCCCTCCAAGCCGAGCCTAATCTACATATAATTTCATTTCAGATAATTTCCACAGATTTATTTCATATTATGAAAAAAATATTTTTTTTCTCATTATGAAATGAATCTTTATTTAATATTAGAAATAGAATATTTCTTTTTAAATATGCAAGAAATACTTTATGTTTATTATGGAAACACACACAAGAAGACTTGTTTGGGATTGGCTGCGTGTGTCGACAGCGTCAATGTATCGACCCGGATCGCCGTCACGCGGTTGGTCGGGTTGACGAGTGAGAACGAGATCGAGAATCGATCTGCCGCTCGGCGCGTCATGGGCCACCGTCGGAGATCGATTACGATCGATTGTCGCGTCAAACGGAGCAAAAACCCGATTGGCGGATCTCGCGATCGATCCACCAATCACTCGTTCGGCGGTGGCAACGGACGGCCAGCAGTTCGATCGCTCTCGCCTCGCTCGCGCACGCTCGCAAGTGATCGCATTCTCATACGTCCATCTCGCTCTATCAAAATCGCGCGTCTCCTTGACCAGTTTTAAAGTAGAGATTATCTCCGTTAAAATCTCCGGTTCCGGAATTATCCGGAAAATAACATTGTACAAAAGGTTTCTACAGTGTATTTACATCAAGTCTTATCAAGACCGTTAAAATTCGACGTTCTCGAATCGGAACAATAAAGTGACGTTTTTGTCCTGTGAATCGCCCGTCTCTACACTTTCTTCTCCGAAACAAGACTAATGGGTAGGGCCTACCGTCTGGCGCTAATGGGTATTACGGGCGCTTTCCACACCACGCCCACCTTGGCGCTGGGAGTTCTCCTTAACCTCGCACCCCCGTACATAGTAGCGGAGAGCTTAGCGAGAAGTTCCGCCTTCTAGAAACCGTATACTTCACTGCTAGAAACTGTATACGTACACGAGATTGCAAGGGGTCCAGTTCTGGACGTGCCATTTCTCGCTAATGCACATTTGGGACCCCTACGTAGTCACAATCGCTTGATGAAAGATTTCTCCATTGCGCGAGCTCACCCAGATGGCCTACTTTTGCGTTTTCGAGGCGTAATTTACATTATTCCACGACATTTAGCGGAGCCACGAGAAGCATCGAGCAGCGCGACAGTGCTGCCACTGTCAAGAGGCACACATTTTCTTAAATATCGAGATAGGAAGTGGGATTTTTATAGAAACAATGGATAGCTCGCGCAATGCGGGGGACAAATACAATGTCAATGCAACGTTATTATGATAAAATAAATTAATTTAAAAAAATGGCACGTCCAGAACTGAAGCATATTTCAGAAGGGACGGTCCTCTGAACCTACAGCTCCGGCATTTTTCCGCTACGAGCGCTGATGTCGGTTCTTAGCATTCGGTCACCCGGCAATTCCATCATTGTATCGGTAAAACGGAGGATGACGAGTGTTGCCGGTAAGTTAGGCACACACGCACACGTGACGTCACTACGTTGATGCTCGTTGGTGTGCTCGAGTGAGAGTGTGAGGCACAGCTCACCGCTCGGGAAGCGTGTAGGTACGTGCGCCTGCTGTGCCTCTGAACCATTCTGTAAAAACTGTACCCAGCTCCCCTACTGGACGGAGCTCAAACTAATTTCGAGGTCAAATATTGGTCTACACCCTTAAGACTCCATCTGGAAAATAAATCTATCAAATCAAGGTACGGCCACTCGACCCTACTGGACGCACAGTACCCTCAATGGATCATGTTGCGTGGGGGGGGGGGGGGCAGATGTGAGCCGCACTATAATTTTACGGTCAAACACCAAACTCGCCTCCCTAATAGGTGCGACTGGGAGTCAAATGCTGGAGAGCTTCTCTCTCCACAAGGCCTGGTCTGATTTACAGACGGCTCGAAGTATAGAACCGGAGCAGGAGCAGGTGTATGCGGTGTCAGCTCAAGGATTAGCTTGTCTTTAGCACTTGGGCAACACGCTTCGGTCAGTCAGGCGGAAGTATGTGCTATCTTGGCCTTTTTTTGTGGGGAAATGCATTATGCATACCCCGGCTCCCGGGGGGGGGGGGGGGACCGAGGTTATGTGGGACTACCATCGGGGAGGGGAGCGCCGAAGACGCGCCCGTACCCGATAATTACCCACTAAAACCCCATACCCGCCTAAGCTAAATGGGAAGTGCCTAGATCACGCGAGTACTCCACAGGACACTTCCCAGCTATCGTACTACCCGGGAGGAAGGGTTAGCATCCCCCACTACATACACCAGGGCTGCCGTTTAATGGCTCGCGACGGCCGATTTTCGAAGACTACGCCCCTCGACCCGGCCGCGCGTCTCGCCCCCCCCCCCCCCGTGACGGTCCTAGTACTCGGAGCCGCTCAGGCGCGTACCATAGCTTCAGACCTACACGCGTGTCAATAGGTTTCCGCATTACCATCGAGGTACTATTGTCATTGCGTTTTTTTTTTTGTTAGTGGTATCCCCTGTAGGCCTATTCCACTATATCGCACAATAATTTCGGACAACAGCTGTAGAAAATTAATTAAAAAAATTAATTAGTCACTTCTAAACTTCCAGTAGATTTGACTAATTTGCCAAGCACGTCTAAACATGCGCGAAAATCATGCTATTCCAGATGGTATTAAAATTTGAACAATAAAATTAATAATTATTTTTTAGATTTATTTTACGAATTTATTTTTCTAATTAATTTTCTACAGCTGTTGTCCGAAATTATTGTGCGATATAGTGGAATAGGCCTACAGGGGACACTACGAACAAAAAAAACGCATTGGCAATAGTACCTCGATGGTAATGTGGAAATATATTGACACGCGTGTAGGTCTGAAGCGCCACGAATAGCGCCTACGCTATGGTACGCACCTGAGCGGCTCCGAGTACTAGGACCGTCACGGGGGGCGAGACGCGCGGCCGGGTCGGGGGGCGAGACGCGCGGCCGGGTCGAGGGGCGTAGCCTTCGAAAATCGGCCGTCGCGAGCCATTAAACGGCAGCCCTCACATACACTATAAGACCCCGGGCGGATAGACCCGCTCGGTGACCCCATCCCAGAGGCCGTCGGAATGGGCTGCCCGAGCCCCCGCTCAGTCCACCCACGGCCCCCGGGGTCTTCGTGCCCAGCCGCGTCCAGGTGACCCGAAGGTCCCCGCCCCGGCCAGGGCAAGAAGACGCCGCCATTGGTAAGGAAGGGTCGTTGATGGCGTGATCCGGCATGCCTCGACCCTCCCTACCCCACCCCCCACGCGCCCCTGAAAGTGGCATCCCCAGGTCCCGGGGGGGGGGGGGGGGGGGAACCGAGGTTATGTAGAACTACCACCGTGGAGAGGAGCGCCGAAGGCGCGCCCATACCCGGTGGCTATCTACTGAAACCTCACACCCGCCTAAGCTAAATGGGAAGTGCCTGGATCACGCGAGTACTCAACAGGACACTTCCCAGCTATCATACAACCCGGGCTAACCCCTCCCCCACTACCTACACTATAAGACCCCGGGCGGAGGGACCCGCCCGGTGTCCTCATCCCAGGGGGCGTCGAAATGGACTTCCCGAGCCCCAGCTCGGTCCACCCTGCGCCCCACGGCGGCCACCTGCCCCGCCCGAAGCGGGTGACCCCTCCGGAGAGGGGGCCTACTCCGGCCAGGGCAATGTGCTCTCTTGGCCTGCGCTGAACTCAACCTCAGAAAAGGTTACAAGCACAAACACACATATATATATATATGCAGCGACAGCCGCGCGGCAATTAGATCATTGCGCAAAGTTATGACCAGATCTAAGCTTGTCCGTGACTGTGTTACAGCCATAACAGAGCTAGCTGAATACAATCATGTTAGCCTTGTGTGGGTTCAAGGTCACTCTGGAATCAAAGGAAATGAGGAGGCAAATAGATTAGCACGTGAAGGCACCCGATCTTGCCCATTTATGGAATTCCGAACCCGGCCTGCGACACACGAAAGCTCTGGTGGAGGGTCGTAACAGAGACCTTGCCAACAAGCTGTGTGACATGGACCGTCTAAAGGTGCGACGGCTCGTGGGAATTACCACGGGCCACTGGTACACCGGTAAGCACTTGGCTAAGCTAGGTATCCAGAAGGATTCTAACTGCCCAAGATGCGGGGAGGAGGATGAAACCCCTCTCCACGTATTACGGCACTGCAAAGGTACTGAGGCCCTAAGAAGCAAACTCTACGGGCCCTCAAACCAAGATGACCTTCGTCTTAAGGCAGACGGGGTAGATGCACTCCTGGATTTCGCCAGTGAGGCCGCCCTGCTTGAGCGCCTTATTTGAGTCGGTAGCCCAACTTTCATCGAGCCCGGGTACAAATGATCCCATAGGACTGAGTGCCCGGTTTCACCTTCCAATTCAATTCAATTCAATTATTTAATATTAGAAATGGATTTTTTTTTCATAATATACAGATAATATTTATCGTTATTTCGTATTATGAAAAAAATATTTTTTTCTCATTATAAAATGAATCTTTATTTAATATTACTTGGCCTGGAGGGCCCACCGTGTCTTGGCAGTATGTATGTGTGAGTGTATCTGACGCACGAATGGGTGAATGAAAGGGTGTATGCCTCGGGTCCTGCGCGCGAGACCCCCCAGGAAGGTTGAGTGCCGACCGAGCGCGTCTCCAGGTGGCGGATAGGAGAGTCAGCCTGGGCCGCCCGGGGCCCGGACCACGTAGGCCGGTGTTTGCTTCCAGCATCGCCAGGCCTGCGCGGGACGACCCCGGCGGTAGCCCAGGTTAGTAGGTGCCATAGGGACACCCAGCGGCCTAAAAACCGTAAGTGGGCGAACGAAAGCCCTGCCGCGGACCAACACACCCAAGCCAAGGTGGGAGCTATCGTGCCGAGGGCTGCATGGCACCAGGGGTTGTATGGTGTCTTAAACGATGCCCACGGGGTACCGGGCGACCCCCGTGGTATTCTAGCCTTACCCTCGCAAGTCAGGCTCTGCGGGGGCGGACCATCCTTTCCTGTCATCTCGTGGGATCTCTTATGGATTTGGAAAATTTAAACTTAAAAGAACTTAATATTGCAGAGGTGGAGGAGGCGGCGGCAGGACCCTCAGCAGAGGGAACGCCACCAGCCTACTCCGGTGCTGTAGACGTGAGACTGGCGGAAGATGTCCCCATGGAAATGGAGACAACCGATGCCGGGCCCTCTGCAGCATCCACAACGGCGGCTCCCGCCGCGGAGGCAGAGGCGGATACCGGTCTTGGAGCCGGGCAACCCCTGCAAACCGCGGTGGCTTGCACGCTAAAATCGAGGAGCAGTGGTGCGGCCAGGAAAAGGGCCCGCAGAGCCAGATTGGCTCTGGCAGGCCCGACCCCTGGCCCGACGCTGATCTCAAACGAGGCCAAGGACGAGATCGCAGCAGAGGGCCGGGGCCTTAAAAGGAACCGGCAACCTGCGGGCGACACCCCTGAGCAGCCTCCAAAAAAGAGGGGGGGCTTGTTACAGGGCCCCACCAGCTTCAGCGAGGCAGTCGCGGCCGGCAGAAGGGTAGCTATTACGCGGCCCGGCTACCCGGACGAGCTGCTGACAACGGAACAGGGGGATCTGGTGATCCGGGCCCTAGGGACGGAGATTGACGCCGTACCCGAAAGCCAGACACCCCCCCCCTGTTTGACGAATGCAGGGCAGTACAGGGGATCATCTGGGTCACCTGTACGAACCCTGCATCTAAAACCTGGCTGGGCACTACGGTGGCCAAGATCAGGCCTTGGGAGGGTGCGTCCCTTTCCCTTAAGGAAAGGGACTGCCTACCAAGGCTGAAAAGGGTCACTACCTTTGTACCAGGCCCCTCCACTAAGAGTGAGGTCCTGCTGCAAAGGCTAGCCAGGCAGAATCCGGGCCTCCGCACCAACCTCTGGAGGGTGTGGGACCGGAGGGACGCGGATGGGGGGACGCACCTTGTCATGGGCATTGATGCGGACTCCCTGAAAGTCCTGAGCTCTAGGGGCTACGTGGCCCACGTGGGCATGGTAAGGGCCCTCTTTAAAGAGGGAACTACCCACCCCCGGGAAGGCCACGACCCTCACTTAACCAGCAGTGGACAGGGGGACACGGCTGCTGCTGTGGCAACCAGGAGTGTCGGGGAGAATATGAAGTCAACCCCGCTCTCCAGGCCCGCTGGCACTGCCACGACAACCGCTGTCTCCTCTGAAGCCACCGCTTCAGAGGGGACTAACTCCAGCCCCAAGAACCGGCCGGCGCCAGCGGCTGCGCGCAACTCATCTGTGGGAGAGGGGGACCGCGCAGCGGCTGGCCCAGTGCCCCAAGGACGGGGGGCCACCAAAACGCGGGGGCCCTCCAATAGAGGCGTTAGCAGGGGTAGACCTACGGGGGCTACCCTCACTTACAGGATGGGGACCGACGAGACTCGCAGGGGCAAGCAAAAAACCCTGCCGGTCTCTCTCGGAATCCATCAAACCAAGGGCGCAGGGAGCAGACCCGGAGCAAATCCGGGACGGGCTCCCCCCAAGCAGGGGTCAGACGATTAAGCGCCTTCACGGAGCTTTCTCGTAACCCCAACCGCGCGAAAAGGCACGCGTCGGAAGCCCCTTTGGCTTCCGGCGGAACCGTATTTTCGCAGATCAACTTGCAACACTGTAAAGCGGCTACGGACCTGCTCCGACGCCGCATAACAGTGATGCACACAGATATTATCCTCATACAAGAACCATGGATACACATGGGGCATGTAGGAGGACTAAGATCAAACTGGGGCACCGTGATACAAGATACCACAGCGGCCGGGCCCAGGGCCTGCTTATTAGTTAACAATAAGCTGAATGCCATGGGCCTAAGAAGCCACTGTTCAAGGGATCTAGCGGCCGCCCTCATAAAAATAAAGCTTAGTGGCCACATGACCAAACTGGTAGTCTGCTCGGCATATCTACCGTACGACGCCGAGGAACCACCACCAACTAGGGAACTCAGAGCGCTCGTGGAAGACTGCAGAGCCCAGGGACTTCAGTTGGTTATTGGCTGCGACGCAAACTCGCATAACACCCTTTGGGGCAGCTCAGACTGCAACAGGAGGGGCATAGCCCTTCTAGAATTTCTATCTGCTCATAATCTGGAGATTATGAACAGAGGAAACAGACCCACGTTTGTGACCTCACGCAGGCAAGAAGTGATTGACATCACTCTCGGTACTGCTAAGGTATCACAAACTATCAAAAATTGGCGAGTCTCCGTTGAGATCACCCTCTCGGACCATGGACTCATTTCCTTTAGGCTGGAGAGCGAGGCATGCGCCGTTCCGACGGGCCCCTACAGGAACCCCAGGGCCTGTGACTGGAGCCTCTATAAAGAGGAGCTAGCCATCAGGCTGGGGGGGCTGTTCGTGTGCCCAAGGACGACGAACGAGACGCAGTGTTCTGTTGCCGACATCCAATCGGCCGTCACCCAATCGTATGAACTCGCCTGCCCGGCTGTTCAATAGGGCCATGAAGATCAACTCTGAGGACGCCTGGAGTACCTACAGGGAATCCCAGAGGGACTTCAAAAGGCTCATAAAGTCCTCTAAAAGAGCGGCCTGGAGAAGCTTCTGTGAAAAAACGGAGGCCCTCCCCTTTGTGGCTAGGCTACGCAAGGTCTTCACAAGTGGGCCACTAACCACCTCGATCAATGACATCACCCTCCCAGATGGGACCATTGGTGATGACAATACACCGCTCTTAGAACATCTGAGTTAGTATGAGTGTGAATAAACTGCGTCACATAATTGAGGGAGAGTGTTGGTAATAATTACAATGAGGCTGTTGGTATGAGTGTGGAATAAAGTTGGTAAGAGTGTGCGGCATGATCGGTAAGCGGGAAACGAATGAAGCGCGCTCTCTTGCGGTTGAACGGTGTGCGAGTGAGATTGTATGGAGTGTGAAGCATGAAGAGTATTATTTAGTCAAGGATAGCAATGTTAAAGCAATTTCAAGTAATCAATAAGTTGTAGTAGATATTGTTTAAATAAATAACCTAATAGATTTCAACACTCCCAAAAACTCATTTTCATCGACTTGTTAAATCAACAATTCATCAAAAAATCATTTTGCGTCCGGCGATTTCGAGAATTGTAAGTGCACGAAAAAAACAAAGTGACAATGGTCGATATTAACCTGTGCGCTGCACACTCGGAGTGTACAACACCCCAACAACAATTTAGGTAAAATAAACGACATCTCATCGCGCCCTCCTTCCCCCGCGATCTGTTTTTTCCCAATGTGAAAGTTGCAATTTTAGGACAAACGCTGTCCTAATAAAGAGTATTCAGCAATTTTATGGACTCGAAATAACAAACAATTCAAAGCTAACAGTTGTTTGTGGTTGCTAGAGTGTTTCAGATCTCATGTCTGCCGCACAGTGGACGAAATTTGGACGAAATCTGTGTCAAAATCAAAGAACTTTCTATTAGAAATGAGATATAGAGCGACGATTTATTTTTCAAATTAAAGCTTAAACTTTGCAGAATATGAGAAAAGTAGGGAGATTTTAACTTCTGATCATACCTTATTCTTTTATTTTTATCATCGGAAGTTAATAAATTTGTTGATGCGAAGTAAGTTAAAAAGATTGAATACTTACCTTACTTCCTGTGTAAATGAAAACATAATTATGGAAAACAGATATCCAATTCAAATTACATTACAGTCACACACAGCCTATTTTTGGGAGGAAACGACATTATTGGTTTCCCTAAAATGAACATTTTATTATTTTCCGGTGTATCCGAAATAATTTTTGGTACCACATATATGTGGTTGGAAGAAAAGTTCTGTCGCATTTTAAATAACCAAGTGATTTTGCTTGTACATCGAAAACACATGTTGCTAGGAGTCATTGGGATACGGGAATTGACAGGTTACCTGAAAGATGGCAACAAGTTGTTACAAATAATGGGGAAAGACGGAATTTCAAAGAGGAATAATCGTATTTTTAGAAACTTTTTCACACACTTGAACCGGTGGAAAAATTTGCAGAACAAAGATGTGTCTAATATATTTCCTAACAATTATTTTAAATTATTATTTAAGAACAATTCACACCAAGTGGCAGGAACGTTCCCTATTTCCATGATGTCTTAAAGGCAAGCTATCGGTAATTGTTTACGTAAAGGAGCTGTGGAGCCCATAGAGACTATTTTCTTCTGCAACGCTCAGCAGGGGCAGAGCGGGACGTGTCAACCCGCTCGAAATTTATGGGAAACGACTGCACGGACAGTGACCGTACGGAAACTCTAGTATGAATTGGCCCTAAAGGAGAGTGCGCGGACAAACTGTCCGCCGATATTTCTCACAAATTTTGTGCGGGTTGACAAGTAAAAAAAGGTCACCAAGTGGCAGGAACGGTTCGTATTTCCTCGGTAGTTTACCTACAGGAGTTGTGGAGCCCATAGAGACCTTTTTTTTGCCACGCTTAGCAGGGGCACAGCGGACTTGTCCATCCGCTCGAAAATGGGAAATATCCGCGGACAGACTGTCCGCGTATGAACTGTCCGCCACGGACACTCCAGTAGCGACAGAAGTTTTATTCCAACCACATATATGTGGTATCAAAAATTATTTCGGATACACCGGAAAATAATGAAATGTTCATTTTGGGGAACCAATAGTGTCATTTCGCCCACAACGATACTTTGCAACTGTACGCTCCATGTAAAAATTTCATACGCCACACAGTGGACGAAATTTGGACGAAATCTGTGTCAAAATCAAAGAACTTTCGATAGAAATGAGATACAGAGCGATGATTTTTTTTCCAAATCAAAGCTGAAACTTTGCAGAATATGGGAAAAATAAGGATAAAAATCAATATAACGAAGTATTTGAACGTTTAGTTGTCGTATATACACTCCTTTGTAAGTAAATAGGCTGTGTGTGACTGTAATGTAATTTGAATTAGATATCTGTTTTCCATAATTATGTTTTCATTTGCACAGGAAGTAAGGTAAGTATTCAATCTTCTTAACTTACATCGTATCAACAAATTTATTAACTTCCGAAGATAAAAATAAAAGAATAAGGTATCAGCAGAAGTTAAAATCTCCCTATTTTTCCCATATTCTGCAAAGTTCCAGCTTTAATTTGAAAAATAAATCGTCGCTCTATATCCCATTTCTAATAGAAAGTTCTTTGATTTTGACACTGATTTCGTCCAAATTTCGTCCACTGTGTGGCGTATGAAAATTTTACATGGTGCGTACAGTTGCAAAGTATCGTTGTGGGCGAAATGACACTATTGGTTCCCTAAAATGAACATTTCATTATTTTCCGGTGTATCCGAAATATTTTTTGATACCACATATATGTGGTTGGAAGAAAAGTTCTGTCGCTACTGGAGTGTCCGTGGCGGACAGTTCGTACGCGGACAGTCTGTCCGCGTATATTTCCCATTTTCGAGCGGGTGGACAAGTCCGCCGTGCCCCTGCTAAGCGTGGCAAAAAAAGGTCTCTATGGGCTCTACAACTCCTTTAGGTAAACTACCGAGGAAATACGAACCGTTCCTGCCACTTGGTGACCTTTTTTTCTGCCACGCTTAGCAGGGGCATAGCGGTACTTGTCAACTCGCTCGAAATTTATGAGAAATATCCGCGGACAAATTGTCCGCGGACTCTCCAGTATGAATCGGCCCTTATTCACCGTTCGCAATTTGTCCGATCCTCTTGGAGAAGAGAACGTACCGTCGCGTCCGCGGTGAAACGCTCCGCGGAAAATCATCGGACTGGAAGCGAGCGGGACAGAGGCAGAGCCGATGACGCGCGAACGATACGTCAACAACCATCTGGCCGTTAATGAGAACGCTAGCGGACGTGTGCCTCACACGCAAACATCACGTACCGAAGGCGCACGCTTCCATGGTGAACGCGTCCGCATCGAGGACACACCGGTTTACACTGAGCACAATCTGACGATCTGCATTAATCGTTGTCGTCAATCAGTGGAGGCAGGCCCCGACCGATAGAATGCGATTAATCTCGATCAGCTCGTCTACCGTGAACGAACTGTGCCGTAGCGACGCGTGACGCCGACGGTTCAAGGGGGAAACGTACAATTGAGTCGGTTTCGGGAACAGTCTCTGCCCCAGTCGCTCGTCGAGAAAGTTAAAATGAGCTGTATCTTATCGAATGGAACTAGTGTTCCACTAATTGGATACCGGGGCATCGGCCATTGTTTTCCCGTGTTGGTAGTTCAATGAGATTTTCCGCACTTCAATTAAAACGCAAGTTAAACGGAATTGTCGTGTTTTCATAATCGTAATAGTATAAAGAGCATGATGCTTGTCTCCGGCAAGTTTCGAGCGTACTAAACCGCGTGCTCGGTAGATGTTACTTCAATTTAGAAGATTAATAATAGTTAGCGCAATAACCGTCAGTAGAACAAAACCTACCCTACGCTCACCATTGTTACGCGAGAGGTAATTATGCGCTGGAAAAGCAGTACGTCGTCACCGCGAGACGTTGATTGGAGATCCTATCATCTCTTTGACAAATATGAATATCGAAACGTGGATTCGAGCCAATGATACAGAGTCTCCAGGGTCTTCCTGCTAGACGGTGTCAACATGTTCTATGAGTGAAACAAAAAAATTATTCAGACATACATGTAAGTTTGTAAATACTACTATGTTTCGTAGGAAGACTTCGCCTGCGTGACTCTCTTACTCCCTTCTTAGAACCACGTGTTTATAGAAAAGATCTGGCAACCTACGTCTAAATAAACAGCTAATTCTCTGGGAGGAATGTCACCCAGATGTTCTATACCCCCACTGCCATTTATTAACGAAAATCCAGCTATATAAAGGGCTCAAGCCTGACCATAGTTGGGTTCATACAAGACTGAAAACGGAGCGACAGACATCATGAGATCGGGTTCATAGTCCCTTGCAATCATAACCGTCAACATATTACAAACCGTCACTTTCGAGGCAAGTTATACTAAAAGTCACCCCCGCATTTCTCAGTGCGTCAAAACCGAGTGTTCGGGATTTAGTATCCGCGACAAAACAATACAACCTACAAGTGTACCCACATTTCGGTTAAAGAATATACATCACTTTATTTTATTAGACAATCTGAGAGTCTTTAAATCTCACTTCCACATCTATTTAAAAACTCCAGTTACCAGCAATTACTCCCACAACGATAAACCTTTACCGCTCGAGGTTTATCGATAATTCTTTAAGTAACGAGAGTCGACTTCCGAATACCTTACCTACACCAAAATCCTGTGACACCCGGTGATGAAATAGGCACCGGCTAGTTCACGACAAATCCCGTACAATCAAACAAACCTCGATCACGTCATGTCTGCCAGTACTCGGCTCGTAACAACTAACTAACAGGTCCTTCTTTTGTATACAGAATCACTCTGCTAATTTATTTACAGGGGCCGTGTTTATTAAACCTTTGAGTGCGGCATTCTCTAGCTGTATACAATAATCAGAGAGGATATGAGAGCTCTCAGCTCGCGACTCTGCTACCCTCTACTCTATAGCTATTGTTCGGTATTAGTTACTGTCCGATCTTAGGGGAACTCCCCCTACTCCGGGTTCACGGTGGATCGAGAAAGTTTCGAGATCAGGAATCGACTGTGCTGGTTTTTATCGAGTAACCCCGATCTGAAACTCCGTTCATTTATATCGGCGTCGTGCGTCGGGACGATTAGCAGGTGGGCGCGAAAGAGGTGGAAGCGTTTATAGCGCGTGACACCGCTGTGCCGCGCGCGTGCCGCCACAGTGGTTCCAAATCCCCAAAAGCTGGCCAAAACCCAAAAAATGAATTATGACTTAGGACCTTTTTACCTATTGGGGTGGGTACTCTAATAGTGACTCCGTAGTGGGGTAAACGAGATAATACTTGTATCTTTTTACCAAAGTCGCAGTCGTAGTCGAAACTTTGCGTTCGTTAGACAGGCATTTTAGACGAGCATGAGCGTAGGTACAAAGTGTGTAAGTTATATTGGAAGCTAGTGAGTTTTATACTACATAATGGATGCAGTTTGTGAAGGCAAGTTCAATCGTTTTTAGTGCTGAATTGTTAATGTTAACCGCTACATAGTTATACGGAAGTGCAACGTAAAGATGCATACATTTTAAAGATTTAGAGATAAGTTAAAACCCCCACTACGTCCCGTCGAATAACTTACACAGGATCTTAGTTTATACTATTATCTTACAACATCCAAAAAAAGCTGCTATCATCTGCTATATCACACGTACCGCCATTTTTTAAAGCGCAGAGTAGACATTTTATTAGCTTTCACCATAATATCTCAAAAAGTATGAATGATACTGAAAAATGTTTCAAATAAAAATTGTATGCTTTGAAGGAGCACATTTGACGATGGTATGCGTTTGACCTTATAGTGACCTTGACATGTCCTGTGAAGGTCACGAGTCAATTTTTGAAGAAAAAACGTTATTTTTTTTCATATTCTTATAGCCGGTATTCAGACATTTTCAAAATACTATAATAACATTAATTTTAGTCATTTTGTTACCGAGATATAAACGTTTCAATGAGAGAGCTAGAGAGGAAACGACCTTCAAGGGACAGGAATGTCGTCCTATCTGCGACATAAGGACGTTATTTGGACGTACGGCTGGACATATTCTGAACGTTAACAGGACATTTGCAGGACGTTTATAGGATATCGTTTCTGCATATTAAAAACTACTAAACAATATTCCTTGTATAAGGTTAAAAAGTGAAACAAAATTTCACATTTATTATTAATATTAATTATTATAAGGACATGGATTAAGTACATATAGCAAATACAATACAATCGAATATACGTATAATACAAATATACATTTATTTATATATACAAAAGTTTTATAATAATAAATATGTAAAGAGAATATACTCTCTTTAAATTTAGCGCGCTTAGTATGGTCCGCGCGCGCTTCTATGACAACCGTTAGATGTTTAGAAAGAGAGTCTCTAAAGAGAGAGCACGAGTTTAGGTTAAAAGTGTCACTGGTAAAGGAGATACGAATAATTGACTTTAATTGTCGTTTCTCTTATTTACAGGTATCTTGTAGATTTTGTATATATTGTAAATAATAATATCAGCTATAATATAATATAAAACTCTTATTTACAGAGAAACAAATTTGGTTAATTTATTCGGGCAATCCTAACCTAGGATAAAAAAGAAAAAGAAAATATTGAAACATTATAAAACGACAATTTTCGTCACACAGAATGAAATTAAAATTTGAGTTCAGAGCTGTGGCTTCCCCAAAGGATAGTAGAACGACAGTGGTAGCCATAACTTCAATAACTACAGAACAAGGAGAAAAATATGCTATACCAGATCAGCTTATCTATGCAGATTTTCATGAGGCGTTAAAAAAGACGAATGTTTTCAAAAAGGTACGAGAATCATTAGGAAAAAGGCACGATGAATTGAAAATATGGATAACGTTGTCAAAAGAATTGCAAGAGATATATGTGGATGATGAAGGAAATATCCAGTTTGGAGGAAAATATTTAAAACCAATATTACAAGAGAATATTCAAGAACGCTCAGACTTGGCAAAGATATTGGAAAAATTAGTTGAAAAATCAGAAAAAAAAGAAGAAGAAAAAAACTTAAAACACATTGTAGATAAATTTATATTAGAAAAATTTAATTATAAAACATCTAACGTTAGACAATGGGCAGACACATTTGAGAAAGAATGTAGGAGATTTAAAATAGAAAAAGATGAAACCAAAATCGAATTATTGAGATTGTTTTTAGATGGAACAGGCCAAGACTGGTATATTTCTATAGTAAAAAAAGGAGGGCATGAAAACGATTGGCCTGGATGGAAACATGTATTAATAGAAACCTTTTCAAGTAAAGGATGGAGTAACAGAACATATGCTCATTATTTTAAGTACAAAGAAGGTTCATTAGTACAATATGCAATAAAGAAAGAACGACTATTATTAGAAATAAATAAGGACATGGACGCTGATACAATGATAGATAGAATTGCATTTGGTTTACCGGAATTTATCAGAGAGAAAATTGACAGGGATGAAATCGAGAATACAAGAGATCTGATTAATGAATTACAGAAGCTCGAAGGAATAACAGATAAAAAGAAAATATTTAAAAAAGAAGGTAAATCAGAATACAAAGTTAGAAATGAAGAAAGAAAACCATGCAAGACATGTGAGGATATGGGTAAAGGGGTAAGGTACCACCCAGAAGAAAAATGCTGGTTTAAGCTAGAAAAAAAAGAGAAACCTAAAGCCATAGGAAGTAATTCGGTAGTAGAAGTAAATCTAAGTACAGAAAAAAAAAACGAATAGTCACACCATTGATCAAACTTAAGATGCAAGTTGAGAATAAGATAGAGATAATGGGAACATATGATCCAGGTTCTCAAGTCTCCTTGATAAACTCGAAGTGGATAAAAATAAAAGATAAGAGAGAAGATGTAAACAAAATATTATTAAAGTCTGTCAATGGTGTGAATCATACAAATGGATTGGTAAGAATAAAGATAAAAATATTTAATATAGAAAAAGAAGTAGATGTATACATAGTTGAGAGAGAGGATTTCGAAGACTTCATAATAGGACTAGATTTAATTCCCATATTCAAGTTGAGGTTGAACGAAAATTTAGAAGTTTCACAGAAAATAGAAAAAGAGATAGAAAAACCAAAGATAATATTAAGTGAAACAAAAAGTGAAGCTATAAATTGTTCGGTTAATTTTAATGAACATGTGGAAACAGATGAATTCCAAACAAAGATAGAACATTTAGATAGAGATAGAAAGACTAAGATAGAAAGATTAATAGATAACAACAAATCAGTGTTTGCAAAAGACAAATACGATGTTGGAACTGTTAATGAATATGAAGCTAGAATTGATCTAATAGTGGAAAAATACTGCAGTAAAAGACCATATAGATGTAATATAGATGATAAAAAAGAAATAGAAAAACAGATAGCCAAATTACTAGAGAGGAATTTAATCGAAGAATCTTATAGTCCTTTTGCTGCACCTGTCACGCTAGCATATAAGAAAAATGAAGGAAAGACACGTATGTGCATAGACTTCGGAGATTTAAACAAAAACATTGTCCCTCAAGCACAACCATTTCCTTTAATAGATGATATAATAATAAGAGCCAGAAACTGTAAATATTTCACGACACTAGACATAAACTCAGCTTTTTGGTCAATACCACTAAGAATTGAGGATAGAAGAAAAACGGGATTTGTAACGCAAGATGGCCACTTTCAGTGGACATGCCTACCGTTTGGCTTAAAAACGTCTCCAGCGATATTTCAACGAATTCTGAGTAACATATTGAGAAAACATGGACTACTTGAATTTTCAGTGAATTACATAGACGATATCCTAATACACTCACCGACGTTTGAAAAACATCTAGATCACATTGAGAAAGTATTAGATGCAATAAAAAAAGAAGGATTTAGGTTAAAATTTAAGAAATGTGCGTTTGCTGCTAATTCAGTTAAATATTTAGATCATGTAATAAGAGAAAATACAGTTACACCATTGAAAGATAACATAACATCAATACAAGATTTCCCGACTCCTACCACACAGAAGCAGATAAGACAATTTCTGGGAAAAATAAACTTTTACAATGAATATATAGAAAAGAGCTCAATATTATTAAATCCATTACATCAACTATTAAGAAAGAATGTAAAATTTATATGGACAGAGGACTGCGAGAAAACTTTCAGAAAGATAAAAGAAATGCTATGTTCCCAACCAGTATTACAGATATTCGACAAAGACCTTCCAATCAAGATATATACAGATGCATCACTTGAAGGCATAGGTGCAATATTAAAACAAACACAAAATGATGGAAAAGAAAAACCTGTGGCCTATTTCTCAAGGAAACTTAATGAAACACAAAAAAAAAAGAAAAGCAATATATCTTGAATGTTTAGCTATGAAAGAGGCAATAAAGTACTGGCAACACTGGTTGATAGGAAGATACTTCGAAATATACTCTGATCACAAACCACTAGAAAACATGAATATAAGAGCACGAACAGACGAAGAATTAGGCGATCTAACCTACTATCTGTCTCAATACGATTTTAAAATTATATACGTCCCAGGGAAAGATAATACAGAAGCGGACTGCTTAAGTAGAAACCCTGTGCTAGAACCAAATATAGAAGAAGAAGAGGACTTGTTAAAAACAGTAAATTTTATTGAGATAGATGAAATAAAATTAGATCAGATGAATAACATATTATTACAAAATAAAAAAGAAAAATTAATAAAAAAAATGGAATATATTATAAAAAAATAAAAAAAAGAGAGAAAATCATATTATCTGAAAAGTAAAGTATTGATTTAATTAAGAAAATACACAAGGAATGGTGTCACACAGGGATAACACAAACAAAAATGAAAATAAGCCCATATTACACTGCTAAAAATTTAGTGGAGAACATAAAAAAAATATGCAAAGAATGTGATATATGTATTAGAAATAAATCAAGAGGACAACATACATTCGGCTCAGTGTCACAATTAGGACCAGCGACTAAAGCTTTCGAAATTATGTCCATAGACACAATTGGAGGATTTGGAGGCACTAGATCGACAAAAAAATATATACATTTACTTGTCGATCATTTCACGAGATATGCGTTTATCTTAACGTCAAAAACTCAAAACGCCAATGATTTTATAAAATTAATACAAACTGTGCTAGAAATAGAAAAGATCGGAACAATCTTAACAGATCAATATCCCGGAATAAATTCAAGAGAATTTAAAGATTATTTAAAAAAGAAAGAAGTGCAATTAATTTTTACTGCAATAAACGCACCATTTTCTAACGGTTTGAATGAAAGACTGAATCAAACGCTAGTAAATAAGATAAGATGTAAGATAAACGAAGAGAAAAAGAAGAGAGCATGGACATCGATAGCGAGAGAATGTGTGAATAAGTATAATAGACTAGAACATACAATCACAGGATTTACACCAGAGTATTTATTACATGGCACAGACACCAGTAACATACCAGAAGTATTAAGAAGAAAGAAAAACGGAAAAGACTGGATAAGAGATAAGCAGTTAGCATTGGAAAGAACACTGAGATCACATAAGTATAATAAAAGTATATTTGACAGAAATAAAAGACACCATGAATTCAACGTGGGAGATATGGTATTCATAGAAAATGGGAACAAACTCAATAGGAAAAAGCTAGAAGAACTAAGAATTGGACCATTCATAATAGAAGAAAAAATTTCAAACTCAATTTATAAAATAAAAACTGAAAAAAGAAATCAAGATACAAGTCTATTCCATGTGACAAAACTAACTCCAATGTTAGAAGATGAGGATGATGGAAAAATTGTGCAATTTTCATCTCGAAGAGGGGAGATGTAAAGAGAATATACTCTCTTTAAATTTAGCGCGCTTAGTATGGTCCGCGCGCGCTTCTATGACAACCGTTAGATGTTTAGAAAGAGAGTCTCTAAAGAGAGAGCACGAGTTTAGGTTAAAAGTGTCACTGGTAAAGGAGATACGAATAATTGACTTTAATTGTCGTTTCTCTTATTTACAGGTATCTTGTAGATTTTGTATATATTGTAAATAATAATATCAGCTATAATATAATATAAAACTCTTATTTACAGAGAAACAAATTTGGTTAATTTATTCGGGCAATCCTAACCTAGGATAAAAAAGAAAAAGAAAATATTGAAACATTATAAATATATACATTTGTAACTAAATATAATATAATATTTATAACTAAATACATAATAAAATATACATCTACGTATAAAATAAAAAAATATATAACTAAAAGCAAATATAATATAACATTTATAATATTTAGAACTGTAACGAGATGATCCCAGGGGCGCCGGGGCGCCTCGACACCCTGAAGGACAGATGAATCGCGCCGTTGCCGAATTGTCTAGAAGGCTCCGGAGTCGAGAACCTTCCAATATTTCTAGTAACGCGTTGTCGATAAGGTTAGCAACCAACTGGTATAAATATCGGTAAAGTATCGCGGAGCGGGCACTTTCGCTGCGCCTGTGGGAGAGGACGAGGTAAGACCACGGCCGCCCATAGGTTGGGAGAGTACGAAGCAATGCTATCGGACGCCCAGCAGCCCAGGAGAGGACAGACGTTGCACCTGGACGCCTCTCCGGGAGAGGACGGCCATGAAGGCCGGCCGCCCGCCGCGCCGAGAGGAGAGTACAGGATAGCTTCCTGGCCGCCTGAGAGTAGGATCACCCGGGTCCTCTGAACGTTTCTGAGAGGACGGCCATGAAGGCCGGCCGCCGAACGAGCAGAGGTTTCCAGGCGAATTCAAGTCATCGTGTGAGAATAGGGCCCTTGATTCCTGTGTACGTTTCGGAGAGGACGGCCATGAAGGCCGGCCGCCGAACGCACAGGAGAATTCGGGAAATTCTGAATCTTCGCCGATTCCCCAGAAGGAGAGTACGGTTGAAACAAACCGGACGCCTGATGGTGGAATCGTGTAATATTTAAAATTTAGAGTCATTCTATTATTTCGGTGTTAACCTTTGTCCAAACTAATCTTTGTACAAAGAACAAATTACCCAATACTTGTTAATCCATTTCCGAAAATATATCCTGTGTCCTACATTCGAACACACGAACATGAATCTACAGTCACCGAATACTTTGCGTTACATAACTATATATATATATATATATATATATATATATATATATATATTTATAACTATAAATTATTTTAATATAAACTTAAAATTTATAACTTATTTATAACTATATAAAAGGTCAAAATAAACAGTTCAGCGTGTACAATGAATTTAAAAAGAAAAACACGCAAGTTTCTTTCAACAAAAATGAAATAGCATTATTCATCATCTCGTCGATTGTCCTACTGCATGTACCTGAAAACAATAATCATGGTTTATACACCTATATAATAATTATTTATGGAAAGAAATTAAGCAATTATAAAATAGCATAAAATCTTTTATTTACGTACCTAGCTCGTAGCATCGTTTGAGCGCCGGAGGCGAAGACAATACCGATTCCGATTCTTCATCGGTGTCGCTCGCAAGTTGTAAAATTTTGCGTTTCCCTAGTTGACTGTCCTCAGCCACTTTCGCCTTGGTCCTTGCCCTTACATAATCATCTGAAAGCATTTTTAAATTATACATATGTAATTATTATTGTTTCATCATAGTATAAAATCTTTAACTCATCAAAAGTGCCATTTTTTAAATATTTAATTGCGTGTTTTGGCCAGCATTTGTTCACTTCATTGCACGCTTTCATGGCCTTCATCAATCGACCCTGCGGTAACGAGGATCAATGGCAATAATCCCCTACCAGCGACGAAGAGGGTTGTTGGAATTGGGTGATTACTTTGGTTAACTCAATAATGTATAAGCGAGAGTGCGCCGATATAATTGACTCCGTTTTAATGATACTAGTTTACAGTTCGAGGTACGAAACGAGAAGAAGGAAGCCGCGTAGAGCGGCGACACGCGTACCCCCAAAAGGCACGCATACGCATACACACATATATATATTAGCGCCATCATACAATGAAAACAAATAGTTGATGATTGACGTAACAGAGAGATGTCGCGATTAGTTACACGAGGACAATGATCGTGTTCCAACAAGGGTGCTGCCTCCACTGTGCCGTCTTTTACGAACTCCACGATTGTCCACGATTTCACGTCGTCGCAGGATCAGCAAAATTTATATTTACTTAATATACAAGAAATATTTTTACACTGTATGCCACAGGGTCTTCGTTCATCATGGTATGCCGCGGGGTTCATCACAAACACTTTAAATCGGAATAACTTTTTTGTGAATGGACCGAACAACTTCAATTTCTCTGTAAGGCTAGAATTAGTTTAGTAAATGACGTGTAATAAATAAGTTGAAAAAATGCATTTAGTTGGAATTGTGACAAACCATAGTAAAAATTGAATTTCACAACTTTTTCAGCTGAGCCAATAACGCAAATTTAAAAGATGTGTTTTGTAAATTCGTATAAATTATATAAATTCTGAAAATTTCATTGAAATTGGTTAATTGGTTCTCGAATTATAAACGATCAAAAGTAGCAAACATTTTAATTTTTCATGATTTTCTGCCTATAAGTGTCATTTTTACTACCTTTGTCCGTTTATAATTCGTAAACCAATTAACCAATTTCAATGAAATTTTCAGAATGCATATACAGAATGCCTTACAGAGAAATTGAAGTCGTTTGATCCATTCATAAAAAAGTTATTCTAACAATAAGTTAAAGTGTGTACAATGACTGATGTGCGTAACTGTATAAAATAATTTAACGGAATGGCGTAAGCGAAAACACTAACGGTAACAAATAATAACAATGAAAATACTTACTTGTCTAAATATGAAGTAAATACGATAATATGTATTATACGATGATATGGTAACGATGAATTTATCACAGGAGATTTCTCAAGCACGTTCTCGAAGCACTCGCACAAGACTGTTTTGTCACGCAGCAACGCAACGGCGCGTTCTTCTCCCCATTCGATCGTCGCTTGTTTCATCGATCGTCGCTTGTTTCATCGATCGTAGCTTTTCTTACCGATCATCGCTTGCTTCGTTGGTACCGTACAGCTGAACACAGCGAAGCAAGGACCGTATACATATATGTAAATAAATAAACATATGTATATAAGTAAATATATTGTTATAAATAGATATATAAATTTATAACAATATATATAGTTGTGACGTGGCAGATTTGTCAACGTCCTCCGAAACCGGATATCGGAGGACCGGGTCACCCTCTGGCAGTATTAATGCGAGATGGGCCGTGGCGAGCGCTCGCCCTGGGCACAAGCGAGACCCATGGGCGATTACTCATACTTTTGAGCGTCGCGCCAATTTGCGCGACGCGATTTCGCAGGACCGTAGTCCCGGCGAGGACCTGAAAGACAGTTTTCCCCGAAGGAGAGGAACGAGGTCGGCTCCGGCGAAAACTCCGGCACCGGAAATCGAGGGATCAACGCGGCCCAGGATGGACAACCTGGAGACGCAGAGGAGGGCATGCGGTGCCGAAATCGGAATATCCGCTGTCTCGCTGTCGCCTCGTCCGGAGGAAAACCTGGCCAGTTTCCGGATAGGCTCGCGTCGATCGCCGCACGATGAAGCAGCCAATCATCGAACGCCGCTGCCTGGGAACCGAGGAATCGCCGATCGCCAGGGACTGTCGCGCCGAGGCTAGGCCCCGGCCGAAAATCTATTCGCGATAGGTCAAATCGCCTGCGGGGAAAGAGCGCGGAAAGGGGGGGACGCTCCGCTTCCGCGTTCCCGAGTCATCGCGCCGGAAAATCACTTCTTCGTTGGCTCTACTGTCGAACAGTCGCGTGTATTAATAAAGTCGATCTTAATTAGTGCGACCTGCTGCCGGAGAGAGAGGGACGAGCACATCGAACGTTGCCGTTGCCGGGTAAGCTTTCGTCAGATTGAATTTTGGTAAAGTGATTTTTCTCGTGTTGACTCGGTACGCGTGTTCGCGATCGCGTCGCCGAAACCCCGAAGCAGCTTCGAGGCTGCCGGTATTCGCGCAACCGTAGGGCAACGAACGCGCGGGGAAATATTATTTAGCGGGGGCTGTGCCCTATTTCTTATTTAGCGAGGATCCGCGCGTCGTTGTAGTTTTCACGCTAACCTCGGCTAGTTCCACGGTGCGACGCCGCCACGTGCTCTCGCAGTATTTTCGCGACTTGTTCCGCCGACGAGAAACTAATTGTTACGCGTTTTCCGTCTGAGTTCGGGCGTAGAACGCGAGTATCGCGTACGCCGACGCTATTACCGCGTTGCTGCCAGATTCGACGCGTCTCGAAAGGGTCCGAAGAAGGCAAATCGCGCGTGTACCGATCTCCCGTCACGCGCCGGCTAACCTAGAAACGCTGCCGGTCGTTGCCGGCATCGCCATTGTTAACGGGCCAAAAATAAAGAATTGTTAGCCGAAATTCCGAGAGATCTTATTGCGTGAGAAACCTTCCCGCCGCGGGGAACGCCTCGTGTTCGCCCCGCATAGTACTCTGCGACCGTTCGCGGAAAATCGCGATCTAATATAGGTTGTCGCAGGCGCGTCCGAACGCTTCTCGAAGACGTTAGCGGCTGTAATAGCTTCGCGTGGCACCGTCCGTGCCTGGCGCCCGAAAATCTAGGCAGATTTCGAGAAGTGACGTGTCTGCGAACAACTTTTGTCCCGGGTGGACCGCGTCTCGTGCGGCCGAACGCGGCCCGGCCTCCTGGCTTATAAATATCCGGTGTCGTTAGGATTTTCGCCCTCCTGGCGACGGCCAAATCCTAGACGACGTGACAAAGTGTATGTATATAAATAAAAAAAAATACATTGCTATAAATACATATATATTGTTGTATACAGGGTGTCCCAAAATGTCTTCAACTCCCGGAAATGGGAGGTCCCTGAGGTCATTTCAAGCGCCATTTTCCTTTTGCAAAATGTTGTCCCAGGCTTTGTTCGGGAGTTATTAACGAAAAACACGGACCAATCAGAGCGCGAGCTAGACCCGCGATGGCTGGCTTGGTGTGACGCGCCAGGAGTATCTACTCGTCCTGAGCGTTAGCGGTGCCCCGCGACGAGGCGTCGAACAAAAGAAGAAGTAGAAATTGAACGTATGGAATTAAAAACTCACTTATTCAGCCGTAAATCCACTTTCTGCTTCGAAATGTATGTCACTGGGCCACTCGGTGACGAACTGCAGAGCTGGCTTCAGGTATACGGCATTGTCCCGAACGGTAAGGGACGTACCGCCAGGTCAACGAACTGCACAGCTGGCGGTAAAACGACAACCTAAGGGATGTGCGGTCAAGTAAACGATCCGGGCTTCCACCTTCACTTTCCAAACGATAAATAAATCGTATGTTTGTTTCATACAGATGCCATGAAATTTTTCCACACTCACGATCACTGTTCACATTTGTCAACACATAGCTATGCACTCATAACAATTGCAATATCACTTGTATTGCAGCACAAATCACAGTAATGAGGTAATGCGATCAGTAGACTGCGGATTTCATGCATTTGTAGCAAAAATGAGTAAGTGCATTTTAAAACAGTAGAAAGATTAAAATAATTTAAAAACATAAATGTATTATTTTCTACTTGATCAAACGATCAAAGTAAAAATCAAATATCCGTCTGGCTCCTGTCCATTGCAATAGCAGCAGCCAACTTTCATTTTGCATAAAAATCCGCAGTCTAGTGATTAGTTTAAATTAAAACGGACTAAAAAGTATAAAATAATTTAAAAATAATATGTTTAAGAAACGGACTAAAAAGTATAAAATAATTTTTCCTAGCCCCGTGCAGGTTCCTAACCTCATACAGATAGTCCTGAAAATTTGTGATTGTGAATTTTTAATAGCTATGAAAATACTTGTAAGATTTAAAACGAAAAATGTGGGGCGAAAGATAATAGTAAGGAGTGTAGAGTGTATATCGAAGTCACAGACCACAGAAACCACTCGTTAAAAAGTTATGAGCATGTAAAGTTGAGTAATTTTATAGTAATTTTCATTGTTTCACTTCAGAAAGTGACAGACATGGGCGCCGCCATATTGGTGTACACCAATATTATTCAATAAAGGTTGGACGGAGAATCTCGGTGTACTGTCCGTCCACCACAAGAAGTCTCTTGGTAGGAGTTTCACATCAAATGGACAACAAACCGTCCGATTGGTCTGAGCGGCAGGGGCTCGAGTCGCGTCACACGCATTATCGGTTCTAACGAGCTATTGGCTACAGCGCTCACACACACTAATCGGATCGTGTGACGAAGAGAGTGAATAGACTCTTCCAAACCGAGTGAGATAATGCGAAGCGAGCGATCCAGTAGCGTAAGGACAGAATCAAATGTATCCTACGACGTTAAACATCCCCGCGCTGAGCCACTCTCAGCATCCAAGAGGAACGTGATTTCACGCATATTCTGTATTAGAAACTTCTAACTCGTTGTCAGTTAAAATTTTAATTTAACGCTACAGATCAGAACAAATGAGAAATATTTTCGAACTACAGCTTTCAATTTTGTCCAATATGTATATGTTCCCTAATACTAAAATTATTAATTTCTTGAAAATGAATAAGTAACGATCATTCGTTTAACACATTTCTATCATACGGAAGAGTAAAAAATAGATCGATTGTAGCTGTTCTGCAGATTCATCCTATTTTTAATGGTAATTAAAGTTTAATTTTCGCGGTAGATACAGATACAAAAACCTCTGCAATACTGATCAAACAGACTGCTTTAGCAATTTCGACCAATTTATAACATTTGTAGAAGTTATATGAATTTTATCTAATTTTTGTTGTAACTTATTGAAAGACGTGTCAATCGTGAATTATGTGTTACATTAAATATAAATATAACATTAAATGTAATTTAAATGAATTAATGCATTTTTAAAGTACATTTTGAAGTCCACTTAAACGTTAAATATCGACGATAGGTCAGGAAACTTGTATCTCGAAAATAAACAAGTCCTACTACTGTGTAGCGTGTGACGTCAGGATCTTGGAGGTCGTGAATACGGGAGTGGAAATAGTGGGGAGGGGTGGAGCAAGCGAGAGATCCCCCCGGACCCCTCAGCCGTCTCGTGGGACTTCTTGTGGTGGACGGACAGTAACTGTTCTTTCGCTTGGTAAACAAATACAGTATTTTATCGATAAATGTCTTAAATGTCTGGCGGATAAATGTTGCTGAACTATCCCCACTCCTGCGGGGTATACCCCGTGAGGGGCCACGAAGCTCGAGCAGTCTCGGCCGCCGAGAAATGTAAACATGATACGGGTCGAGTATATCGGTGTGAGACCAGGAGACCACTACTAATCCAATGACAAAACTTCTTCATTTTTCATTATTTTTTTATGGGACTTTGACCAAATTATTCGGGGCATTTTTCTAATGAAAATGATACCAAATATGATATAATTCCGATTATATTTACTTGTGTAATGGGCGATCAAAGTGTCGAGCGCAAGGATCGATGGCGTATGGGAAAGAAAGAGACGCGGAGAGTAGCGGTCGCCGGCACAGTCCAAAGGCCCGCCGGCACAGTGAAACAATTCGAAAAGCGGAAGTGGCAGGGGGACGAAACATTTACTGACTACTTCCACGATAAAGTTATTAAAGCAAACAGAGTGCCAGTGCCGAGTGACGAGTTGATGGATTACGTTATAAGCGGCATCCCTAATCTGCAGCTGAGAAACCAAGCGTACATGCAGAATTTTGAAAGTGCGTCGGCATTAATGGGAGCGTCCAAAAATGTCGTTCTACCGACGAAAACTGAAGGAGCGGCAAAACCGTACGAGAAGGATACATCCGGAAGGTCGTTCGGTGTTAATATTGTAACCAGATTGACCACGGCGTAGGAGAGTGTCGACTACCAAAACGGGAAACAGGGTCCTGTTACAGTTGCGGCGAATTCGGACATTTGAGTAGAAATTGCCCGAAAAAGGAGCCAAACGGCAGGAAGCGACGGGTTCCAGCGGGAACTCACCTACCAGATTGGCGACGGGAACGTTAAGTACATTTTACCACTTATTACGTTATTAGATACGGGTAGCCCGATTAGTTTTATTAAAGAGAAGTTCGTTAAAAAATTAAATGTTCGCCCGGTTAGGGATAATCAAAGTAAATATTGCGGAATAAATAGGTCCGAATTAGTCGTTAAGGGACTCGTGAAAGCAACGGTTTCTTTGTACGAGAAGGCGGAGAAAGAGATCGAGATGCGTGTAGTGCCGGATAAATTTTTCTCCTCCGCTGGCTCAGTGGCTCGGCCCCCCACTCTGACGTACCGTCGACTCCTTACGGTGCTTCTACTGCGCACGCGCTACACACAACCTCTAGTCCAGTGATGGGCAGCTGTGACTGCGGCAGTCAAGAAGCTTTGCCCACCAACTACTCTTTCGTACGAGGGGGGAAACGAAGAGCGCGGGGCACCGCTCCGCTGCGAAGGTGCGCGCTGCACGAAAGAGTAGTTGGTGGGGGAAGCCAGCACCTCAGGGGCCCCTACCGTGCCCATCGCTGGCTAGTCTATCCGTGTGAGCTACCTATTCGACTCGATCCGTTCCTTCGAAATTCACGTTTTACCGAAGTTTCGAAAGCATGAACCGCAATCCGGAGGTAGCGCGCGCGATTCAAGTCTGTTCCCGGCGCGGCGCGGTGCACATTTTGCTATAACTTTTGATCTAAAAAAGATATCGAAGCGAAATTTGGAGTAAATTAAAAAGAGAAAACCGGGTTTAATGGTACATCCCTAAAATATGTTTGGTAGTTTTTAAATAATTTTTTTTCGTTGATTTTTAAGGTTAAGGTGGTCTAGAGGGCTCCCAACACAAATTGATTTTTAGTCAAACCAGGCTCCATAAACAATTACGAAAAAATTCATGAATATTCTACCTAATAGCACACATGACTGAGATTTTTTCAGATTTTTCGAATTATGCAAATATGTTTGAAAAAATTGAAAATCTCCGAACATTCGAAGAAAATGCATACTTCGTATTGAAGTTTTCGAGATACCAGTTTTATAAAAATTCAGCAGTCAGATATTATTGAAACAATTGCCCCTAATTTTTTTCAAAATTTTTTATATAGTGCATCATTGTTAAAAATTAATTTTTTCAATACGTCTTTACCTTTTTGTAGATGTATCATGTAATATTGAATATTTTTATCTTCAAAAAAGTAATGTACAGACTTAATAATGCAATATAAAATATTTTATTTAGGTTAATTTCAATATACATAGGAGCATCACTCCTAACTTTGGTCATCATATAATTATTGTAACGACATTTTACATGTATCAGGTCGTTAAGTATGGAACTTGACAAATAAAACACAAATTTGAAACACATTTCTCAAGTTTCATACTTAACGATCTGATAATTTAAAGTATTTACAAAAGGTGTTTGCAATAGCATTTCCGGTTACGAAAATCGATTTTTCGGCGCTGACTTGTGACAAAAAGTATTCTGCCGATTATTGCAAATTACTCTTCAACAACGTAAAAATATGAAATTTGGGCTCTGAACGACCCTGGCCAGAACTCTTAGGAAACATAATCGACCGGGTCTGAACTTGTAATTGCAATATTGAAGCGTCAGTTTCTTTTGCCGTAAACCCTTGCATTTCGTATACGTATATGTGGATCTATCGATGTGTGAGTGGGAAGGGTGGTGGTGGTAGTTGGGTACGCACAGCCCCTTAATGGGTATTTCCTTAAAAACAGATACAGCTGTACTCTTTAAAGCACCCTTTAAACGTTAATACTTAGGTACCATAAACCGTGTTGAAATTTTAAAGGGTACAAATTTAAAGGGTACAGATCTACCTGTTTTTAAGGAAATACCCATTAAGCGGCCTGCGAAGGAAATGGTGGTAGAATATTGAATTACCATAGCATTTGTAACATTTTTTTATCTTATTAGGAATTTATTTTAGTTAGTAATCATATTCATCGAAAAAAGATAAGTATACGTCACTATTTATATTGCGTCCTATAAAATTGCAATTCGAATTACGATTTTAATTATGTACACTTTTTCTTTGAGGGTGTTAGGCCGGCCCGACCACGCAAACGAAAATGCAGGAGAAGTTTTGAACATTTAATATCGTTTTTCTCAAAAACTATTGTCTTTATGACAAAAATCAATTCGACATAAAATGTGTATTTCGATGACAGCTACAATCTTTATTTGAAATATTTTTCAAAATTACCATTTTTACGGAAATAAATGGAAAAAACTATGATTTTTATGGTTTTTTCATGGTTTTCGCTATGAAAATAACATTTCCGCCAATTTTCACTATCATATTCGTAATCAACACCTCAAAATACGTAAGAATTCAGAGTATAAAAAAATTGGAGGTATGGGCTTTTCGGAAGTTTATCCACCAAAGACTATACAGTATTTCATCGATAAATGTCCCAAACAATTCGCACATAATTGTCCCTGAACTATCCCCACTCCTGCTGGGTATACCCCGTGAGGGGCCATAAAACTCGAGAGGCCTCAGCCGCCGAGAAGTGTAACATGATACGGGTCGGGTATGTCGGTGTGAGACCAGGAGACCACTACTAATCCAATAACAAAACTTCTTTATTTTTTATTATATTTTTCTGGAACTTTCACCATCATATTCTTGACATTTTTCTAATGAAATTGATACCAAAAATGATATAATTCCAATGATATTTACGTGTGTAATGGGCGATAGGAGTCTCGTGCGCAAGGAAAACCAGCGTATGGGAAAGAAAGAGACGCGGTGAGTCGCAGTCGCCGGCACAGTTCAAAGGCCCGCCGCGTCCTCACAATGTAATCCCAATAAAAAACTTTTTTATTATTACTTATTTTTGTATGAGACTTTCACCAATATATTTGTGGCATTTTTCTGATTAAAATGATACTAAACACGATATAATTCGGATCATAATAAAGGTATGTATATGGACATTTACAAGTCGAGAACATCGGTGAGGCAACTTGTCCCGTCAACTCCCATCGTCCATTACACACGTAAATATCATCGGAATTATATAATTTTGGTACCAATTTCATTAGAAAAATGTCAAGAATATGATGGTGAAAGTTCCATAAAAATATAATAAAAAATAAAGAAGTTTTGTTATTGGATTAGTAGTGGTCTCACACCGATATACCCGACCCGTATCATGTTTACACTCCTCGGCGGCCGAGGCCTCTCGGGCTTCGCTATCCGTTTTTACGTTCGGCAAAAGTCAAAGAATAGTATCCTCACACATAATTGTCCCTGGCCGGACCCGTGGTTGGGACAATTATCGATTAATTATCTACCCGTATTTGGTGGTGAAATTCGCCCCCGACGGGATTTTAATCGAGCTTGGACCATTCAATAGCCTACCAAAAAAGATCCCTCTCTGCCAAGTTTCAGCCCCATATCTCATCTGTAAGGGTAGTTATTAAGAAAAATCTAAAAACTAGTTTTTGGCCCATTTTGCCTATTATTTATTGACAATTAAAAATTCTGACACATTTCGGATACTAAATCACATATTAGATATCATTTTCAGATTTTTCCATTGAAAACTCTGGTTGTAAAAAATGAAAAACACGTACAGAGAAACATCTTCCAGACTTTAAAACTTGCGTAGTACAAAAAACGAAAACAATACTGCGTACATATATTCGAATATTTCGAAGTTAATTTCAACGGCGCCGGTTGGTCCAGCGACTATGGTCTCAGACTGTTGAACCTCTGAATGCTTTTTGGACCAGGTACGCATCCCGGTCAGGTCAATTCTTTTTTTAAGTTGATCAGATGTTTTTTCACTTCCTAACCATATCATTGTTGTTACACCATTGCAAAAACATTTTTTAACTATGTTTAGACTATTTCAAAATAATTTTTCGGAAAAATATTTTTGGAGTACTTTCGGCCTCTAGTCATTTACGGACTGTATTAAAGCTCTACTTGACATTTTTTTTTACATGGAATTGTGCATCGACTTCACTCTTAAGTCTTTTAACGCCGAAAAAAGTGATTTTTATTTTTTTCAACTATGACGCACCACTCTCAGGAATTTGAAAAAAATTGAAAGTGGAGGACTGGATAGGAAAAAGGGAGGAGGGAAAAGAGGTAAAAAGTGAATTAGTTTTAGATGAAAATAGGAGAAGGCTTAGGATATTGGAAATTAGGCAAGACAAGAGGGAAAGGGAGGAAAAGAAGAACAACATAATAATAAGGAGGATAAAGGTGGAGGGTAATGATCTAAAAGAGGAGATTAGGAATCTATGGGTAAAGATGGAGCTGAAAGAAGAGGGAATTAAGGAGATTAAAAAGATAGGGAAGGTAGGGAAAGACGGAAGGGGAATGGCTCTGGTGAAACTGGAGAACAGGGAGAATAAAAGAAGGGTAATGGAGGGTAAGAAAAAGCTTAAGGGGCAAGTAGAAAGGATAGATGACGATTTGACGGAAGAGGAGAGAAGGGCAAGGTGGAAAATTGAAAGAGAGGCTGAGAAAGAAAGAATGAATGGAATGAATGTTCAGGTAGGATATATGAAAATGTGGATAAATGGAAAAATGAGAAAATGGGATGAAATAGAGGAAAAGTGGATGGTAGATCAGGGAAACGAATAAAGGAGGAATCAGGGGGGGAACTTAGGGAAAAGAGGAATAGATTAGGCTATAAGATAGGTTTCTGGAATGTGGCGGGGCTGACTAATAAGGGGGAGGATTTTTGGAGAGGGATAGAGAATTGGGACGTAATTATATTATTGGAGACGTGGCTTGAGGAAAAGGGTTGGAATAGAATAAGGTATAGGCTGCCAAAGGGGTACAAGTGGGAGGTGCAGTGGGCGAAGAGGGAGGAACGTAAGGGAAGGGCAAAAGGGGGTATGCTTATGGGAGTGAGGAAAGAGCTGGATAGGGATAAAGGGGAAACAAGAATGAAGGAGGGGTTAATGAGGGTGAAAGTGAAGTTGGAGGGGGTCTGGTGGTGGGTGGTTGGGGTATATATAAACGGAGATTTAGACGCTAAGTTATAAGAGTTAGAAGAGTGGACAGAACGGAGAGAAGAAGGGGTAAGGGTGATTATAGGGGGGGATTTCAACGCGAGAACGGGAAGGGAAGGAGGAGTTTTAGAAGAGGGGGAGGAGGAGGAGATAAGGGGATACAGAAGATCTAGGGATTCGAAGGTAAACGGGGATGGCAAGAAACTATGTAACTACCTGGGAGAGAAGGGTTGGGGAATAATGAATGGGAACACAAGGGGGGATGAGGAAGGGGAATGGACGTATGTTGGGGCAAGAGGGAACTCAGTGATAGATTATATATTGGGGAACGAAGAAACGAGGGAAGGAGTAGAAAAATTAGTAATAGGGGACCAAATAGATTCGGACCATCTACCCGTAATAGTGTGGATAAAAGGGGTAGAGGGGATGAAAAGAGGGAGGGAGGGGAAAGGGAAAAAGAAGGACAGGGGTTGCTGGTCGGTAGAGGGAATAGAGGACTTTAGGGAAAAATTTGGAAAGAGAGCAAATATAGAGGGGGAAAGCCAGAATGACTGGAAGGAATTGAAGGAAAAAATAAAGGAGGTACTCGGGAAGGTGGGGAAAAAAGATAAAGTAAAAAGAAATGGCTGGTGGGATGAAGAACTCTATGTAAAATAGAGAAAAAGAAAGTAAGGGGGGAATTAAGAAATTGGAGAAGGAGGGGTGGGGAGGGAACAGAGTTTAAGAAGATGAAGAGGGCATACCAGAGGTTATGTGAGGAAAAAAAGATTAAAGAGAGGGAAAAATGGGAAAAGGAAGTAGAGGAAATAAAATCGGAAAGTCAAGTATGGAAGATAGTCAATAGAGAAAGAAGGAGGGGAACAGGGGTTAACGAAAACATAGAGATGAAAGAATGGGAGGAGCATTTTAGGAAGGTACTGGGAGGGGTGGGTTGGAGAGTAAGAAGGGGAGAAATGACGGGTAGAAGGATGGACACAGAAAGGGAAATAGAAATAGAGGAAATTAGAAGGGTAATAAAGGGACTGAAAGATGGGAAAGCGGCGGGAGGGGACGGGATTCCGAACGAAGTATGGAAATACGGAGGTTGCGAGGTAGAGGAATGGCTAATGAGGGTTTGTAATAAAGTATGGAGAGGGGAGGGTTGGCCGGAGGATTGGTCAGAGGGGGTAGTGATACCGGTAGCAAAAAAAGGGGACAGTAATATGGTGGAGAATTACAGGGGGATAACTTTGACACAAACGGCATACAAAATATATGCAGCTGTGTTAGCGGAAAGGTTAAGACAAGAGGTGGAAGGGAAGAGCCTGTTGCCGGCAAGCCAAACCGGCTTCAGGAAGGGGCTAGGCTGTATAGATAATATTTATGTACTAAATTATTTAATAAACAGACAGGTGAAGAGAAAGGGGAGGAGGATGATTATTTTGTTCGTAGACTTGAAAGCTGTATTCGATTCAGTAGACAGAGAGGTGTTGCTAAGGGCAATGAGGAAAAGAGGGGTGAGGGAAGGGTTGGTGAGTAGGTGTGAAGAGGTACTTAGAGAAACGAAAAGTAAGGTGAAGGTAGGGGAAGAGGAAGGTGAAAATTTCTGGACGGCAAGGGGAGTCAGACAGGGATGCCCGTTAAGCCCGCTATTATTTACTCTTTTGCTAGCGGATATGGATGAGGAGTTAGAGAGGGGGGGATGGGGGGGCGTTAAACTGGGGGGTAAAAAAGTGTTCACACTAGCTTACGGGGACGACGTGGCGATGATAGCGGAGGATGAGGACGAAATGAGGGGAATGATAGGGTCTTTAGAAAGATATTTGGAAGGGAAAAAATTAGAGCTCAACACTGGAAAATCTAATGTGATGAGATGCAGGAGGGGCGGGGGGAGATGGAAGAGGGTATCCTGGAGATGGAAAGGAAAAATATTAGAAGAGGTAAGGGAATACAAATATCTGGGATATACGATCACGAGAGATGGGGGTCAAAGAACACATATTGAGGAAAGAGTAAGAAAAGGGGCATCGTTATTGGGACAAGTATGGGGAATAGGGAAAAGAAGATTCGGTAAGGACTGGAGTAGGAGAATATGGCTATTCGATAAATTAATTTGGGCAGTGATTTGCTACGGAGCTGAAATCTGGGGTTGGAAGGAGAGGGAAGGATTAGAGAGATTACAGGAGAGATATTTGAGATGGCTGCTAGGCGTAGGAAAATACACGCCGGGGTATATGATTAGAGAGGAGCTGCAAAGGGAGCTAGTGAGGGGGAGGGCGGGCCTAAGGGCGTGGGGGTATGAATACAAGTTGGGGCAAGGAAAAGGGGGGGAGCTAGCGCGATTATGCTGGGAAGAAGTGAGGAGTAGAGATAGGAAGGGTGGGCAAAGGGACGGGTGGGAGAAGGAGAGATGGGATTTCTTAGCGGAGAGGGGTTGGACGGAGGACGTGTTGTCAAAAAAGCTAGAGGAGAGGTTAGATACAACAAAGGAAGAACTAGCAGGGTGGGAAAGGTTAAAGCAGCAAGAAGAAAGATGGGAGAGAATTAGAGGCACAAAATACAATGAGTGGTATGGGAGGGTAAAAGGTGAGGGTATCCCAGGTTATCTAAGGAAAGAGTGGGGGGAGAGTAGATGGCAGCGAGTGGCAAAATTTAGATTAGGTAATGGGATGAGGGGTGAGAGGTACTGGTTGGAAGAGGAGATGAATGAATGCAGAGTGTGTGAATGGGAAAAGGAAACATGGGAGCATGTATGGGAGGTGTGTATGAGAACAGATGGGGAAAAAGGATGGCAGGAAAGTATGTATGAAGTCTTAGAGGATGAAGGGGGAGGTGAGAACTGGATGAGAAAAGTGGAAGAATGGAGAGAAGGAATGGATGGAATGAATGGAGTGGATGGGAAATAACCGGAAAAGGAAGTCCTGCGCTTGTAAATATGTAAATATATAAATATGTAAATAGCGTAGCTTTTGTAAATAATTTTTCGCTCTCTCTCTCTAAATTTAGTCATAAGTTAGTATGTAAGTTAGTATAAGTTTAGGTTAAGTAACGAAAAAGTAAGGAAAAAGTGTGTAAAATGCGGAAGAAAGGTTAAGTGGATTGTAACCCCAAGGGGAATCAATAAAGTTATGTATGTTATGTATGTACTTACGGTAATATCTTATTGCTAAATTAAATCTGTGATAGTCAATTTTGCATAAAAATCTGCATTTTTCCTATTTTTTTCGTGTTTTTCATTTTTTACAACCAGAGTTTGCAACGGAAAAATCTGAAAATGATATCTAATATGTGACTTAGTATCCGAAATGTGTCAGAATTTTTAATTGTCAATAAATAGGCAAAATGGGCCAAAAACTTATTTTTAGATTTTTCTCAATAACTACCCTTACAGATGAGATATGGGGCTGAAACTTGGCAGAGAGGGGTCTTTTTTGGTAGGCTATTGAATGGTCCAAGCTCGATTAAAATCCCGTAGGGGCGAATTTCACCACCAAATCCGGGTATAGCCTTTTGTTAGAAGTGATGCTCCTATGTATATTGAAATTAACCTAAATAAAATATTTTATATTGTGTTACGTCTCACGCGGGGTCCGCGAAGACGTTACGTTTTTACGCGTGCGAATTTATTTTGATGTTTACGGTTCGTTGCGACGTAGGGCGAGTTACGTCGTTCCGTCGTCAGAGAGAGAATGTCGGGATGGGATCCCCGGTCGGCTGGACCTAGTCCGCCTGGGCCGTGAATTGGAGTACGCACACGCAAACGGCTGGACCAAGTCCGCCAAGATTGTGGGTGGGTACGGTAGGTCGAACGGCTGGACCCAGTCCGCCTAGTTCGAGGAAAATTGGAGACTTCACAAACGGCTAGACCTAGTCCGCCAAGATTGTGGTAGGTGAGGGAACTCGAACGGCTAGACCCAGTCCGCCTAGTTCGAGGGAAATTGAAGGACGCACAAACGGCTGGACCCAGTCCGCCAGGAATGTGGTAGTGGGGGAGCTCGAGAGGCTAGATCCAGTCCGCCGTGCTCGAACGTGTAGGTATAGGACAGGGGTGAAAAAGTGGTTGGCGACTCCTCTCACGACTAAGGTTCTTGATACACGCACGTTCGCACACGCAAATGAATTTATTCTGTGCTGGTCCGCACGCAGCAATATCGACGTATAAGGGGATTAGGAAGGAGGTGGTGTATCCTCTCAGTTTGAGTTCCAGAACTACAAATAGTTCAAAGTGCTCTCGGTTTCATCATCAAGAATGATGGAAGTAGGTAAATGGTTAAAAGGTTGGATTGAGGAAAGTGAACGCGAACAGTCGTTGCACTGGATGGTGCACCGGAGAATTCTGACTTCAGACTTCAGCTGACTCGTGACTTCCACTGACTCCTGACTTCGACTGACTTCGACTGACTTCGACTGATTTCTGACTTCAACTGACTCCTGACTTCGACTGCTTTCGACTGATTCCTGAATTCAACTGACTCCTGACTTCGACTGCTTTCGACTGATTCCTGAATTCAACTGACTCCTGACTTCGACTGCTTTCGACTGATTCCTGAATTCAACTGACTTCGTAGGTGTCCAGCTGCTTCCCTTATAGTCCAATGTTGGTGGAAGGGGGTAGTCCCAATCACATGTCAAGTTGTTCCAGTGGAAGGGGTAGTGGATCACTGGAGGTGGATCGACGTTCCTGCGTCTAAGTCCTTTATCGTATTTTGTGAAATAATTCTGTTCTGAGACTATGTCCTTATCGTATTTCGTGAAATAATTCTGTTCTGAGACTATGTCCTTTATCGTATTTCGCGAAATAATTCAGTTCTCAGCCTATGTTCTTATCGTATTTCGTGAAATAATTCTGTTCTCAGACTATGTCCTTATCGTATTTCGTGAGATAATTCAGGTGCAGGAATGGTGTTGTCGGTTCGAACTGTCGACTACTAATGATCGATTTGATCCGCTGTCTTGATGATTTCGATTTCTGGTGGGGGTTGCGACGTAGTAGGTTCACTAGACTGGAACGGACCGTATCAATAGGGAAACGGTCCCTTGAAACTTTATTCTTGTGAGATTTGAAATAGTGGCGTATGAATGAGGGGCAGGCCCCTTGAAAATATACCACAGGAACGGCCTGGGCTTGCAAGAGCAGGACGGACTGTGGTGACGAACGTCACAATTGCATTATTAAGTCTGTACAATATTTTTTTGAAGATAAAAATATTCAATATTACATGATACATCTACAAAAAGGTAAAGACGTATTGAAAAAATTAATTTTTAACAATGATGCACTATATAAAAAATTTTGAAAAAAATTAGGGGCAATTGTTTCAATAATATCTGACTGCTGAATTTTTATAAAACTGGTATCTCGAAAACTTCAATACGAAGTATGCATTTTCTTCGAATGTTCGGAGATTTTCAATTTTTTCAAACATGTTTGCATAATCCTAAAAACCGGAAAAAAATCTCAGTCATGTGTGCTATTAGGTAGAATATTCATGAATTTTTTCGTAATTGTTTATGGAGCCTGGTTTGACTAAAAATCATTTGTGTTGGGGGCCCTCTAGACCACCTTAACCTTAAAAATCAACGAAAAAAAAATTATTTAAAAAATACCAAACATATTTTAGGGATGTACCATTAAACCCGGTTTTCTCTTTTTAATTTACTCCAAATTTCGCTTCGATATCTTTTTTAGATCAAAAGTTATAGCAAAATGTGCACCGCGCCGCGCCGGGAACAGACTTGAATCGCGCGCGCTACCTCCGGATTGCGGTTCATGCTTTCGAAACTTCGGTAAAACGTGAATTTCGAAGGAACGGATCGAGTCGAATAGGTAGCTCACACGGATAGACTAGAGGTACGCTGTATGGTTGTGTGCAGTGTCGCCAGTTGAGTCCAAATCTGGACTCATTTACTCCCCTACTTTTCCCCTTCCACTATCCCATTCCAGCACCACGCGCAACGCGTCGCGCTCAATCCCCGTCGCGCACGCGCAACGTGTCACATATTACGACTCTGGCCATCAGAGAGGGGGTACCTGTATTCCCCTCGACTTTTCTCGACCTGGCGACACTGGTTGTGTGTAGCGCGTGCGCAGTAGAAGCACCGTAAGGAGTCGACGGTACGTCAGAGTGGGGGGGGCGAGCCACTGAGCCAGCGGAGGAGAAAAATGCCCAGCGCCCACGATTCTGGCATCACTCTCCGGCAAGCCGGAAATACCTGACACCGTTTTGCTAACGCACACAGAGTTTTTGGAGCCGGAATGTCCATTAAGAGGGTTCGAGATGTTCGACGAAGAAAGGCACAGCGTGACGTCTGCTACTCAAACCCTAGGGTTTACCCAAAATCCGAGATGCCTTTGCTAGAGCCTGACTAGTGGCTAAGCAAGCTAAGCAAGTATTCTTCACAACTAGTTTTTCTGTCCGGCAAGTGGCGTTGTTTATTTTAAATATCTATTAACTATAACTTTTTAGAGTTCGTCGTGGTAATAGGTGGGGAATACGGTGTTAAGAAATGTAAACCTTATAACAAACAAAATAATAATTTATTACTATGGTAACGAAAAAAAAGAATATCATCTGATATTCTGTGCGGTGAAACAATTTGTCAAACAACTCAACTAAACACGGCGGAGGTTCTGAACGTTCTGGTTCTTTGCCGACCTGAAAAACATTGACGGAGTACGTGCAGAAAATATCCTGCCAATAAAATGTTACTTGGAACGGCGAGAAACTAACCGATGCAAAGAACATTGCTTCTTTCGCAGGCAAAACGGTATTGCACTATTCCGGACATAAACAAATCGGCGAGCAACACACCATCTCGATGCTCCTCTCGATAATTATTGCAGGGAAAGAGATAAATTGCAGGAACTACTTTCAGGGAAATTGCTAAAAGACGTCGAATATCGTGGAATTAATCACACGTGAATTTCTTGGTAAAAATAGTTTCTATTGTTATGTTTTCAGAGTAGGAGGTGCGATATTATGATTATAAGTCCCTTCCAGCACGTGTTGACTGTATGTTTTCCTTCGCGTTTTCGTCGGACAGTGGTCATAAAGTAATTAACTCGAACTCGTCGCAGAAATTAATTTTTACGCTACCTTCAATTTTTGAGTTGACCAACATCTGGCTTTCCCTGTCAGAAAATTTATGGGCTTAAGCCAGTGACGGGCACGGGTGGGGCCCCCCAAACGCCTTTTTTTTTATATGAGGAAATGCATTACGCATACCCCGACCCCCCTGGGGGGGAGCCGGGGTTATGTGGGAATCCCCCCGGCCTGGCGGCGCGCGGGGCGCCCGCCAGCCCGGTGGTTTACCCACTAAAACCTCACACCCATCCCTAAGCTATGGAGGAGGTGCCCTGATCACGTGAGTATTCAACAGGCAACCCCCTCGCTTACAATAGAACCCGGGCGGAGGGGTTAACCTCCCCCACTGACCTACACTAGTCGGACACCGGGCGGTATGGGACCCGCCAGATGTCCCCATCCCCAAGGGCCGCCGGAACGGGCTACCCGAGCCCCAGCTCGGTCCACCCTGGGCCCCCCGGCGCACAGTGGGGTATTTGGCCCGAAAAAGTGGAAAAAAGTCGATTTCTAAATTTTTGCATGTAGCGTCCGGTCGTACGCACAAAGGAGAATTGTTCTTTCGTGCAAACGGCCAAAGTAATTTACGACTCTCGTTCCACGAAGCTATTTTTGAGTTGACATTTTCCAGATCTTTTTCGTCGCATGTTTGTTAGAGTTTTTCACGAAGGTCCTCAATAGTAAACTGAGACCGTCATAAATTAAGGGATTAACTGAAGGGCACTTAGAGCGGACCCATCGGCTTGTCGCCAAGAGGGTCAGTCGCGGGTGGCCCGAAGGAACGTCCCACGACACATTGCATCCCCTCTGGTCGTCTCGTTGTTTCGAAAACAAGCACGTCAAGGGCGTAAGGAATAAGCGAGACGGCAAGGAAAAGAACAGTCCTGATTGGAAGGATCCAACGCGTGGATTAGCCAATCAGGGTTGTTTAGGAATTTTACCAGGGCAAACGCAGAGAGTCAGAAGGTACGTTGACCACTGTTCAGCGAGACGTCTTGAAGACAAGTTGAAGCAGTCGCGAGTAGACATCGAACAGTGATTTAATAAAGACTTTGTTACCGAAATATCACCACGCAATCATTTACTTCAACATCAACCCACATTGGTGACCCCGACGTGATCGTGATACTGTGTGGTGTTTGTTTTTTAGAGACAGTGATTGTGGGCAGTTAGCATTTAAATAGTTTAGTGTATTTTTTGTTTTTTTTTAAGAAAGGACACAACGTGACAAATAGACTATAATGAATCCCGACAACGTTAGCAACGATGGGGTGACGCCGGTGGTTTGTCGTGTTGCGATTCGCGTGCCGCCGTTTTGGCCGGAACAGCCAGAAGTTTGGTTTCACCAAATCGAGGCGCAGTTTGCACTGAACGGCGTTACAGTAGATTCTACGAAATTCTACTATGTGATGTCACAGCTAGAGCCGAAATATGCGCTGGAAGTGCAAGATATTTTCGCGACGCCTCCTGCAGAAAATAAGTATGAGACCTTGAAGCGGGAGCTCATACAACGTCTGTCCTCATCGCAGAGCAAGAGGATTTTGCAGTTACTGGAGAAAGCGGAGATCGGCGATCGTACACCATCCCAGTTTCTTCGCCACATGCAAAATCTTGCGGGAAAAACGGTGTCCGACGATTTCCTGAGGACGTTATGGACCAGCAGACTGCCAGCGATGACTAGGGCGATCGTCAACGCGCAAGCTGACCTACCGCTCACGAAACTGGCAGAGATCGCGGACCAGATCCAGGAAGGAACCGCGCAGTCTCACGTAGCCAGCGTTGCGACTGAGAAGAAGGATCCCACGGAGATTCTGTTGGACAGGTTGGAAAAACTGGAGTTGCGGATAGCTGAAATCGGCCGGTCACGTTCTCCACGAAGGCGAGATGATTTCCGCTACCGTGGTCGTTCGAAATCAAACGGTCGGCGTCGAAGTTTGTCGCCGCGAAATAAGGAACATTGCTGGTATCATCAGGTATTCGGGACAAATTCGACGAAGTGTCGCCCGCCATGCACGTTCGATTCGGGAAACGCGAAGGCCTCACATTGAATGCGGCGATCAGTGACGGCCCGCGTACCTGCCGCCTTTTCATACTAGAGCGGACGCGCAACGAGGAGTATCTCATAGATACGGGATCGGACCTCTGCGTGTACCCTCGGGCATATATTAAGGGTCATATCGCCAAGGAGAAGTACGAGCTATCAGCTGCCAACGGGTCCACGATATGTACATATGGACTGAAGCCGGCGAACCTCGATTTGGGACTTCGACGAGCTTTCGCATGGAGTTTCGTCATCGCAGACGTGTCGAAGCCCATCATCGGAGCCGACTTCCTCGCCCATTTTGGACTGCTGGTGGATCTCAAAGGCAAGCGACTCCTGGACAGGACGACAACATTGGCGGCCTCTGGAAGGATCGTCGAGGGAGAGATGGTGTCGGTCAAGGCGATCATTGGGAATTCGCCGTGGCAAGAGCTCCTGGCAGAATTTCCAACCCTTCTGCGCCCAACCTTACGCGACGAACGGCAGGTAAAACACAACGTAGTACACTACATTAATACGACACCTGGTCCACCGGTATTTTGCAAACCGCGCCGCTTATCGGCGGAATTATTCAAGAATGCCAAGGCGGAATTTGAGGGCTTATTGAATCTCGGGTACATCCGTCCTTCTAAGAGTCAGTGGGCTTCAGCCCTTCACATGGTGGCTAAGAAGGGAAACGGATGGAGGCCCTGTGGAGACTATAGGTCACTCAATGCCCGCACAGTCCCTGATCGTTACCCGATTCCGCATATTGAGGATTTTTCGAGGATGTTATCCGGAAAGACAGTTTTTTCGACGGTAGATTTGGTACGGGCTTACCACCAAATTCCAGTCCATCCGGATGACATCCCGAAAACCGCGATAACGACGTCGTTCGGTTTATTTGAATATTTGGTCATGCCCTTCGGATTGAGAAATGCTGCGCAGACGTTCCAACGGTTTATAGACACTGTGATAAGGGGACTTGATTTCTGCTACGCATATCTCGACGACATTTTGGTGGCGTCGAGTAGTGAGGCGGAGCACAGGAATCACCTGCGCGCGCTTTTCTCACGTCTTCAGGAGTTTGGCTTGGTCATAAATCCGAACAAGTGTGTGTTCGCGGAATCGCGGGTAAAGTTTCTAGGGTATGAGGTCAGCGCCGAGGGTACCCGACCTTTGGCCGAGAAGGTCGAGGTTATTAAGAATTTTCCAAAACCTGCAACGGTTAAGCAACTTCGAGGTTTTTTGGGTATGGTCAATTTTTATCGTAGATTTATACCCGGCGCGGCCGCATTGCAGGCTCCGCTTAATCAACTGTTGCGGGGAAGCAAGTTGAAGAGCAATGCTCCCGTACAGTGGTCGAGCGAAGCAGAGTCTGCCCTAGAAGGGCTTAAGATGGCCTTAGCGAACGCAGCATTATTGGCTCATCCGTCGGACGATTCGCGACTTGCCATTATGGTAGATGCATCGGATTTCGCATTAGGCGCTACTTTGCAGCAGCGACAAGGGGGTTCGTGGCAACCGTTAGCTTTTTGCACGAAAGCCTTGTCGCCTGCACAACGAAAATATAGCGCGTACGATCGCGAATTGCTAGCCGTCTATACTGCGATTAGACATTTCCGTCATGCGGTTGAGGGTCGCGAATTTATAATTTACACGGATCACAAGCCAATAGTGTTCGCGTTCAAACAGAAGTCGGATAAATGTACTCCGAGGCAATTCCGATATCTCGATCTAATCGGTCAGTTCACAACGGACATTCGACATGTCAGCGGGAAAGATAACGAGGTCGCAGACGCACTTTCGCGCATAGAAACGGTAACTGCGCCGCTGAATTACGCAGAATTAGCGAATTCACAAGAGCGAGACGTAGAGTTACAAGGTTTTTTGAATTCGTCTGATACCTCGTTAGAGTTGAAACTGGTGCGTGTAATTAATGACGATACGCCCGTGTACTGCGATGTTTCAACTGGAAACCTGCGTCCGTACGTGACATCTCCTTTCCGACGCCAAGTTTTCGACACCGTACACGGATTGTCTCATCCGGGTGCAAAGGCGACAGTTCGTCTTGTAAAACAACGTTTTGTTTGGCCGTCAATGGAGAGAGATTGCCGAGAATGGAGTCGGAATTGTCTCGCGTGTCAACGAGCGAAAGTTAGCCGACACGTCTCGAGTCAGGTAGGCACCTTCGCGCCGCCGTCGAGTAGGTTTGAGCATGTGCACCTTGATCTGGTAGGACCACTACCTGTGTCTAGGGGCAATAAATACTGCCTTACCTGCATCGATAGGTTTACGCGTTGGCCAGAAACCTTTCCGCTCGAGAATATCGAGGCCGAAACTGTCGCGCGTACCTTTGTTTCGGGGTGGGTAGCACGTTTCGGAACTCCGGCGAGAATTACGACAGATCAGGGCCGACAATTCGAGTCTCACCTGTTCAAGCAGTTAAATTCAATACTCGGTTGCTCACATCTTAAGACAACTGCTTACCACCCTGCAGCGAACGGTCTTGTAGAACGCTTCCACCGACAGTTAAAGGCCGCGATAAAGTGTCGCGCTGACGACCGGTGGACCGATGCGTTACCTGCCGTTCTGTTAGGTATCCGCGCCGCGCATCGCGATGACCTTAAGTCATCCGCGGCCGAGCTGGTATACGGCGAAAATGTACGCTTGCCAGCAGAAATGTTTAGCGACGAGCCGATCACAGAACCTGATCCGGCGGAATTAGTGCGCCAGCTCCGCGAACATTTTCGAGACATACGACCGGTGAATGGTTCACGTCATGGGAATAAGAAGATTTTTGTTTTTAAGGATTTAGGATCGACATCGCACGTCTTTATTAGAACAGACGCGGTGCGAACTCCTCTACAAAACCCTTACGACGGTCCATTCCCGGTCATATGTAGAAATGCAAAGACATTCGTAGTGCGGGTTCGAGGCAAAGAGACCACCGTCTCGATTGACAGGCTCAAACCCGCCTACATTTTAAATGATAATGAAGCAGAGAAGTGCGATAAGGGGCAGGATAAGAGTGCACCGGACGACGGGCATATTTCTGATTCCCCGTCAACTCCTGTACACGAATCCGTACATACTCGTTCGGGTAGACGGGTATGGTTTCCCGACCGCTTACAGGTTGGATGTTAAACATGTAAATACTTTGTAAATAGTTCTGGTTAAGATTGTTGTATATAGTAGTTTTAGGTCTAAACATAGGTTAGTTTAAGTAGAGTAGATAGAATTAGGTAACGTTTGCACTGGTAAGGGGGTGATGTAGTGTCCGGTCGTACGCACAAAGGAGAATTGTTCTTTCGTGCAAACGGCCAAAGTAATTTACGACTCTCGTTCCACGAAGCTATTTTTGAGTTGACATTTTCCAGATCTTTTTCGTCGCATGTTTGTTAGAGTTTTTCACGAAGGTCCTCAATAGTAAACTGAGACCGTCATAAATTAAGGGATTAACTGAAGGGCACTTAGAGCGGACCCATCGGCTTGTCGCCAAGAGGGTCAGGCGCGGGTGGCCCGAAGGAACGTCCCACGACACATTGCATCCCCTCTGGTCGTCTCGTTGTTTCGAAAACAAGCACGTCAAGGGCGTAAGGAATAAGCGAGACGGCAAGGAAAAGAACAGTCCTGATTGGAAGGATCCAACGCGTGGATTAGCCAATCAGGGTTGTTTAGGAATTTTACCAGGGCAAACGCAGAGAGTCAGAAGGTACGTTGACCACTGTTCAGCGAGACGTCTTGAAGACAAGTTGAAGCAGTCGCGAGTAGACATCGAACAGTGATTTAATAAAGACTTTGTTACCGAAATATCACCACGCAATCATTTACTTCAACATCAACCCACATGCATATGGCATAAAATTTTTTATGTTTGTTGTAGTTAAAGGTCTGAAGAATAAGGCTACAATATTGTTTTCTCTATTTGTACACCCGTGAAGTAGTAAACTTCATCGAAAGTCGAGAGATCTTAAGGCGCTCTTGGCGTTCTTAAACAGTCTCTAAGACAGCGTCCATTCATTGGCGATTTTCCAGTGTGTTAAGGAAAATTGTGTAAATTCTTGTATTACAAAAGTTGTTCAGGTAGGTGTACAGAGCACTTTCACATAAATTTCATTTTGTTATCATCTAAATTAGTATAGTTATTAATATTTGAATATTACCAATCATTCTGTAGGTTTTTTTTACGATTACAAAACTTTATTGACAATTTTGTTATAGTTCTGCGCGAGTCTGCGTGCTCTTTTTGGTGTCATTACATTCGGTAAAGATTCGTGATTATAAGCCAAGAAAGTTTGAATCTGCATATGTCTGCCTTCAAATTTTACAGTTTATTTAGTATTAAGCGTTTAGCAGCGTTTCGCGTACGCCTGCACGTTCGGCTACGCTTGGGCTGCGTGAGGTTCTTCAGTCTCTTCTGCGGAACTGTTTATATTACTGGCACTTGGTTGTATATAAGAGGTTCTAGATAAGCATTCGACTGAGGTTTTTCTTTCTTCTGTCAAAGTTAATGGTAATAATTTAAAAATGTTCTTATAATATATATTTATTTACTAAAAAGTTTCATGATTCACATATTCTGCATAAAATAATAATTTACATCATTTCAATATAATTTATGTGCAAAAATAATTCTTTTCAGCTTTTCGGTGCAAATATTGCGCTATTGAAACGGTCTTTTATGGGTTCTCGATAATCTGAGAAAAAAATGTTTCAAACAAATGAGGAACAGTATTCAGACGTCTACAAATTTCAATATATGAAAGTTGGACAAAAGTTTTTTTTTTCAAAAAATTGAGGTGAATTTGATTTTTTAAATGCTAAAATATATTTTGGATTTCATAGTATTGTAGCTGATCTCAAGACGAATCCAACGATATATAATATTATAACTTTGAGCCTATAAATAACGCTACAATAATTTTTTCCACTTTTTCAAGCCAAATACCCCACTGTGCGGCGGCCTCCTGCCCCGCCCGGAGCGGGTGACCCCTCCGGACAGTGCTTCGATTCGGGGCACTATTTTTCGCGCATGCGCGGCAAAAACAGTAACGTATCTATAATGAGGTAGCAGAGCGGCCAGAGCCCTGTGGCAGTTATTTCGGCGGGAGTGTTGAGTTTGAGTGTACCGGTGTTATGAGCGGGACGAGTGATGAGTGATAGTGATAGACGAGACAAATTTTTGATTTGTGAATAATGGTAAGGTTTTGGCAGTTTTCCTTACCCTTGCAACAAATGTTGTTATTCTGTGATTGTTTCTGCCAAATAAAATATTTTGTTGTTTTATTATATATTGTGCTTAGTTATTTTATCACTCCTTCCCTTTCCCATCCTCAAAATATAGAATAAGATTGAATTATATTAAATTTCAATATTTTGTATGTATATTACAAATAAGTTTTTAAAATTCTGCGGGTGCTCAAGGTACCCGATTTTGTATGCTACTGAGGCCGTCTGAGGCTAAAATCACCGCGCATGCGCGAAAAATAGGGCCCCGAATCGAAGCACTGCCTCCGGAGGCCTTCAGGGGGCCCACACCGGCCAGGGCAGGAGGTCGCCGCACACGGTAACAGAGGGTCGTCGGAAGCGTGTTCCGGCACGCCCCGACCCTCCCTCCCCCCGTGGTCGCCCCTGTCAAAAAGGGACCGACCGGCACCCCGTCAGCTTGCGCCCCGGCCCCTATCATCCTCCCCCCCCCCCCCTCGTGGGGGGCGGACGTCGACGCGGGAGAAGCCTCCGCGCCGCACAGTGGGCCAGAAAGGCTCGGTAGCTGTTCATGAGCTAAAAAATGAAAGTCCTCATATCGATTTTTAACCAATGCACAGTGATTCTTAAATGTCCATTACATTCGAAAACAATAATATTAATTAAAGTTATTAAAAACTCTTGTTACAATAAGCGTTCAAAGATCAAACTTTTTCAGATACGATTTATCACCGAAAAAATTCCGTTTCTTCATAACGATGTCCTGGAAAACCTACTGAAGATTAAGTACCCAAATTTTTTTTATGAATATTGTATATCTATAATTCAAATTGATGTTATTGGCGCACGGGTACGATCATTAGTTACTAATTAAGCAATTTTGCAAATTGTTACATCAACTAGTTTTCGACGTTTCGGTCTGAAATTTAGACCATCTTCAAGAATAACTTAGTGTAATTGCGTCTGTGAACAATTAATGTTATCACTTAAACATCATCAGGTTTATAAGCCCAATGTAGGAACAGAAAACTAAAAAGAAAAAGAATGACCAAGAATTTAATGTATAGAACTCACTTGCTTAAATACAAATTTTCAAAATATATTTCCAAGTGTTGTTAAAACCATGTTGGTTCCATGCCGGTGACAGGTGAACTAAGTAAGCAATGAAGTTACAAATCTTACTAGTGAATAAGAGAGCACAGATCAATCTATTGGCCAATCGATTGGCCAATCTATAATAGGCGGCAATTACGAACTTTATGAACCGTTTAACACAGCATAGTTGTTAAGATACCAAAACAAAATATGTTGGTAATGAGATAATTGACATTCGATTTGCTTTTGTTATAATTCATAGGATCTATTTGTTGGAAAAAATTGATTCATCATAAAACATTACCGATTCAGTAATGTCGCGTAGTATTCATGTAAATTGGGTGTTTCATACCTAAGGTTTACGCTTCGATGTTTAATCATGTGAATCGTTTCCAATAAAATCCTACGGTGTAAATTTGTTTCTTTATCAACAATTTTAATATTTTCATAATCAAAAGCATGATCAAATTCCAACGAATGTCGCGTCAAAGCAGTATGTTGTGTTGGTGGTAAAAAGATGTTATATATGTTTGTGTTCTCTGATTCTATTATCTAAATGTCTACCTGTTTGTCCAATGTAAGATTGGTTACAACCCTTGCAAGGTATTGAATATACCACATTACAAGTTTTTAAAAAAGGTACTTTATCTTTGATTTTAGGAAGTAAATCTTTAAGGTAATGTGGTATCTTATAGATCGTGTGCATACCAACTTTCCTGAAAATTCTTTTTATGTCATTAGAAATGCCCTCAACGTACGGGATGACTACTGTGTTTTTTCTATTAATTGGGCCAGTTTTTGAAATTCTCTGTTCTTTTTCTTTTTGTACAGACCAAGGATGGTAAATTTCAACGACTCGTTTCTTGATAATATTAGAAACAAGTGTACCTGGGTAACCGTTACGTTTTAAAGCATTAATAACTAAAGACAGATTGTCTGACCGAAATTCTGGATCTGCTAAAAGAATTGCACGATCAATCAGGCCTTTTATTAGACCTATTTTATGTTGCATAGGGTGGTAAGAGTAGTAATTAACATATCTACAAGACCAACTCGACTTGTGGAACCAATTAGTTTTAAATTTGTTCTCTGTCCTTATTACAGAGGTGTCAAGAAAACTTAACCTTGAATTAACTTCAACTTCATGAGTGAATTGAAGTCTGGGATGAAAACCATTGAAAGTGTCCAACAATATCTGCAACTGTTCAGGCTTAATGCAAGTGAAAATATCGTCGACATATCTTTTATAATAGAATAATTGAAACGGTAGTTTAGAAATAGAAACTTTTTCTAATTCCTCCATTACCAGATTTGCAATGACAGGTGAAATGGGAGAACCCATTGCAGTACCAAATATCTGTTTGTAGTAGACATCATTAAAACTGAAAACGTTAGACTCCAATATAAATTTGACAGCAAGTAAAAATTCATTACAATTTATAGTGGTGTATTCTTTTATCTCATCCCAACGTTTTTCCAAAACCTGTAATGCTAGATCAATTGGAATATTAGTGAATAGCGCAGTCACATCTAGGGAAACTAATCTAATGGATTCATCAGGAATCACCTTATTCCTAATTTCCTTGACAAAAGTCCAACTGTCAACAGTATGATAACTTGTTTTCCCTACTATATTGGATAAAATGTTAGTAAAGAACTTAGATAGTTTATAGGTGGGCCCACCTATTGATGAAACTATAATACGCCACGATAGGTTTTGTTTATGAGTTTTAGGTAACGCATAAGCTTTGGGAATGAGAGCGTTATAAGTTTTCAGTCTTCTTCCAGTACTTGCTTCCATTTGGTCTTTTTTAACTAATTCTGTAATGATGGAATTGGCTTTTCTTTCAAACGTACTGGTGTATTGAAATCTACTAACAATGTAAGTGTCTGTATCATTTAACATGTTTAAGACTTCCCTGTTATATGTTTCTTTATCGACTAACACAGTTGTATTGCCTTTATCAGACTTCAGCAGTATCAGATTATCATTATTTTCTAAAAATTGTTTTACTTCTTTTATATCGGATTTTGACAACAATTTATTATGTGTATTGTATGGATGTGTAGTGAAATTTAATATTTTATTAATCAATCTAATTCTGGTTTGAGATTGTATATTATTATGATCTGTGACTTTCATTAGACCTGTTTCAATAGCTGCAATGAATTGAGGAGATGAAATGTATTTTTTTGAGACATCAAGTGCATGTTTGGGTCCCAATTTTAGTACATTTTTCACATTGTCAGGAACATCTATGTTAGTTAAATTTTTGAACCATAAATTGTTGTTAACATCCAAAAGACTATTATTATTATTGTTATCTGTGCTAAAAACATTTATTAGGTTTTGTTGACGTTCACTATTATTTTGTAATATTTTATTGAATTTACTAATACCTCTTTTTTTAACAACTCTGAAAAGCTTTCCAAGTTGTAACCAATCTTACATTGGACAAACAGGTAGACATTTAGATAATAGAATCAGAGAACACAAACATATATAACATCTTTTTACCACCAACACAACATACTGCTTTGACGCGACATTCGTTGGAATTTGATCATGCTTTTGATTATGAAAATATTAAAATTGTTGATAAAGAAACAAATTTACACCGTAGGATTTTATTGGAAACGATTCACATGATTAAACATCGAAGCGTAAACCTTAGGTATGAAACACCTAATTTACATGAATACTACGCGACATTACTGAATCGGTAATGTTTTATGATGAATCAATTTTTTCCAACAAATAGATCCTATGAATTATAACAAAAGCAAATCGAATGTCAATTATCTCATTACCAACATACTTTGTTTTGGTATCTTAACAACTATGCTGTGTTAAACGGTTCATAAAGTTCGTAATTGCCGCCTATTATAGATTGGCCAATCGATTGGCCAATAGATTGATCTGTGCTCTCTTATTCACTAGTAAGATTTGTAACTTCATTGCTTACTTAGTTCACCTGTCACCGGCATGGAACCAACATGGTTTTAACAACACTTGGAAATATATTTTGAAAATTTGTATTTAAGCAAGTGAGTTCTATACATTAAATTCTTGGTCATTCTTTTTCTTTTTAGTTTTCTGTTCCTACATTGGGCTTATAAACCTGATGATGTTTAAGTGATAACATTAATTGTTCACAGACGCAATTACACTAAGTTATTCTTGAAGATGGTCTAAATTTCAGACCGAAACGTCGAAAACTAGTTGACGTAACAATTTGCAAAATTGCTTAATTAGTAACTAATGATCGTACCCGTGCGCCAATAACATCAATTTGAATTATTCAACATTGTCGATCGAAATAAAGGAAACCGTTATTGTATATCTATATTGAGAACGCCCCAGGAACTAAACGTTAATGTTCATAATTTATTATTTAAATAAATGCTTAGTCAACTAAGGAAAATCGTCAAAGTTTTTCACCTTTGACAAGGGATAAAGTTGTCATTTGCGTCGATTTGCGTGGTCTAACAAAGTGGAACATATTCGGCAAGATCTCCTCTAAAAGATCGCGCAAAATTCACATCCAGCCTTGTCCAGCCGTGGAAGTTATCATAGTTTAAAGGGTCGCGTGTCACGCGCACAGTGGTGAGTTCGATCGAAATCGTGGCCAAAACAGGACGGAGTACGACAATTTAGTCCGAAAGTGATACTATGGGTTTTTCGGGTCGCTGATTACAAATTTGATGTCAAAAGTACAAAAGCAAAATGGCGGATACCATATGCTTTATTTTCTGTTCACTTTTTTACCTGCAATATTAATGTATTTTCTTGAACATTTGAACGTAGTCTTCGTCGACCAGGTTTATGAAAAGGCCTTCAGGCCTCAATAGCCGTTGACGTACCGTAAAACATCTGCAGGGCTAATGCGAATCAGCATGGGCTTTAGGTAGGCAACGAGGGCTCAAGGCGAGGGTACCTCCAGTTTCCCTCACCTTGTCGCTTTTTAGAGGGCGTGCGTTAATTTTAAGTATACATGATTGGTTTAAGGAAGTAACCGCCCACGGTGCGGAAGCTTTTATAAGGAAACAGCAAAGAAGCAACGGGGTTGTCGTTGCAACGCGCATTGAAGGCTTCGCAAATAAACGATTCATTTTAAAACGTCGAGTTTGATATTTTTTCGGACATCCTTACAAATATATGATATATATTATATGTATTATATTTCTTATAAAAATGTTATTATCTTTGTTAATAAGATTATTGTATAGATTTTTGTTTACTAATAGATAAATATAATTATAAGCCGCAAATCTGTATGATGAATTGATTATAGTCAGTAACTTTATAAAATACGATACTTAATCTTGTTTGAATATTTGTCATTTTTTAAATAAGACAGAAATAACACATTTTTGTTATTTCATTAAACGTAATAAACTTAATTCATTGGATTACTCGTGTTTGAAAACCTGAACAGCCAGTTTTCAATTATTATTTATTCTTCACACGATTTTTCAGACATTTCCGGTGGTGTGACAAAAAAATGTTTCCTACAAAAAGTAATCAGTAATTAGTCTTCTACAAATTCCAATACAAAAAATTTAAAGAATTTTTTTTATTTAATAAAAAATTGAGGTCACCTTGATTATTTATTTATCACTATATATTTTTTATTTAATAACATTATAGCTGACGCCAAGACGAATTCAACGACCTATTTAATGTGGTCTTTAAGTTTTGAAATAATGGTGAAATAGGCGTGAACAGCTAGCGAGCGATTCTGGCCCACTGTGCGCCGTCCCCACCTCCGTCCCCCTCGCGGTGGCACTCGACGACGCAGGGGGGGAACACCCCCGCGCCACCTCTATCTCCGCCCCCCGCCTTGTGGGCACCGGCTGGCGCGGAGTGAAGAACCCCCGCGCCGACCCATCAGGCATCAAACCCCACTGGGGGGGCTGAGGCCGGAGCGAAGTACGTCCCCGCGCCCAAACCCGTCTCGCCAAGCCCGGGTCCTTCTCCCGGGCTCTCTCGGCGGCCTCCTTCTGCGACATGACATCCTCGCAGAAGGAGGCCACCGCCTTCCACGACCCCTCGCTCGTGGTCATGTAGCCGACCACGGCCGCGAGCGAGAGGTCCCACCCCTCCACCGCGGCTCTATGGACGCGGCGCGGCCCTGCCCATGCTGGACACTCTTCAAGAGTGTGCCGCGCCGCATCCACATCCTCGCCGCAGTGGTGAGGGCCCCCCAAACGCCTGCTTCTCCCACCAACCTCTATTCCATGATGCAACGCGCGCCTTCATCGTGAACACGCACTGCTCGCTCTCGCGGCCGTGAGGACGCGAGACATGCGCACTGCTCGCTACGGGCGAAGCGCGTTCTTTCTCCATGGTAACGGTGGATACTGATGGGAGGCAGTGGGCGCTGTGGTAGGGACGTTCTTGCCTCAATTGAGGCAAAAATGCCCATCACTCGCTTAAGCTAACGAACGACTGGTACAACACTTTCTACCTTCATTATTGCCGTCCGTACCGTATCTTGCTGTGGAAAAATTACCTGTATAATAATACTCCCTTTCAGAGCCATCGATTTTGAACAATGTAGCAGATAAATAATTTGTAGGTCTTCATGGATAGGAATTCTGAAGTCGAATGTTTTCACTATAAGCTTCTAAAAACTCATTTCCGTTTACTACATAATGTGAAAAGAAATTTTTTCAAAAATTGCAATTGGTCGGAATTATAGAAAAAAAATACTAAGTTTCATTTTTAAACTTTTTTATATCGGTTTATATTGAAAATTGAAAAAATACCTTTTGTAGATCTGTGTCAATTATATTCATTGTGAAAGTCTCATCGATATCGGTTGGTGCGGGAAAAAACAACAGGCATTGAAAGATGTATGAATCCTTAGATTTATTGCAGTTAGAGGCCGAAAATTGTGAAAAACTGCAATTTTTACTATTTTTAAACGTTTGTAGCTCATTGCAGCGTTGACCGATTTTCGTTGACTCGTTGGCTCGTTGACCAAGCCCACATAAAAAAGTTGTATTTAGTATTTTCTCTACAATTCCGACAAACTGCAATTTTTGAAAAAATTTCTTTTCACATTATGTAGTAAACAACATATAATTACTCTAACTTCTCAAACAAGATCAAATCGTATGGTCGAATATTTAAAAAGTTATGGTCTTTTTAAGAGTGTCCGGAGTCACTGTATCTGAAATAATTTTTTATATCATACAATATTTTTAAAACAGTTCCAAGTACCCAATATTTTAAATTTTTGAGACTGCGTGAATTAAAAAATGGAATTTCATAGAGGAAGAAATCGTAGAATACGACCATATATTTTTTTTATTTTTTCATACTTGAACCGGTGGTTAAACTCATTAAGAAATTACATTTGCTTATGAAATGATATATTATTTAAGAAGAATTTTATATGTATAATTTACGTATACTATAAGGATGTGTGATGCTGTTTCAGCAAGTGGCAGGAACGTTTCCTATCTCCATGATGTTGTAGAAGAGAGATAGTGATAGTTTACGTAAGGAGCTGTGGAGCTTCCTCCTGCAACCTTTTTTTGTGCCATGCACAGCAGGAACTCTCGACCCGCCCTCGAAAAGCCGCGTCGAAATTCGAGCTGAAAACTCGGACCCTACCAAGACCAAGTATCGGTAAGAAAACTTGCCGGATAGCCCTGTGGGCGCGCAAGATTCAGAATTGCATGACTATATTTAAAGCCTGACAGGCAAAACTCCAGTGTGCGCAGTCCTTTAATATGTCTGCGTGCGTTGTGCTAGGTCGGGATTCGCGATACGCTCCAGACGTTCCAGGTAGGTCTCGCGGATCACTCCGGGGGAGACAGAGAAGAACCGATTCACGATATGTATTATGAATATTGAGGTCGAAACGGGGAAGGACAGCATAGTCGATACAGTCAAAATTAATGATAATTTGACTTTCGATACTAAAGAACAGGCTAAACGATTGCTTATACAACATTATTTACAACCGGAACGGCCGGAAACACCAACGGTCCAAACAGAATTAAAACTAATTGTAAATAGCGCAGAACCATTCCATTTCCAGCCGCGACGTTTATCTTGTGTCGAAAAGGAAAAACTTAAGATAATCTTAGACGATTTATTGGCACAGAAGATTGTGTATAGACTACCGGGAGTGAAATAAAGTCTTGGCTCGTGATAACTATCCACTACCCGTTATACATAGAAGACCAGTTAATGATTTTGGACAGAAAAAAATATTGTACTCGCTTAGATCTAATAAATGGCTTTTATCACATTAAAGTGGCACCAGAGTCGGTTAAATTTACTGCCTTTATGACTCCTTTGGGACATTTTGAGTACTTAAAAATGCCTTTTGGTTTAAAAGTGGGCCCTTCAACTTTCCAACGATTTATTCAGGAGGTGTTCCAGAAACTAATTTCTTATTTCTTCTTATTATGTCACACACAATCGAGCACCATTTGAAACTTTTCAAAAAAGTTTTCCGCTTACTCGTGCAAAATAGGATGGAACTGAGAATGGACAAGTGCGAATTTTTTGCAACTAAACTAGAGTATTTAGGATATGTTATTGGGGAGAGCGGTATACGGCCGACAGAAAACGGTATCGCCGCGGTAGAAAAATTTCCCATACCTCAAAATGCAAAAGACATACAAAGTTTTGTGGGATTGAGTTCGTATTTTCGCAAATTTATCGAAAAATTTTCTATAATCGCAAAACCCCTTTACAATCTCCTAAAGGGTGAAGTACCATTCCAGTTCGGTACAAAAGAATTAGAGGCGTTTGAGGAAATCAAAAGAAAATTAATACCATCCCTGGTACTTGCTATTTATAATCCAAGCGATCCAATAGAATTACACTGTGATGCCAGTGCCGCACAGTGGGACGAATGTACCGAAATGCTGGACATCGCGTTTATCACCCCTTTCAGTTTTTGTATCGTCTTGAAATTTTAAATATCCATGTTTTCAGTATTATAGAATACGAATCTGAAGTCAAAAAATTTTTTGACCACCCAAAAATTTTTTTTTCAAATTGTTGGAAATAAGGGAAAAATGACTCATATCCTATAATTGTTCCGACATTAATAAATAAATATATAAATAAATATAATATTAATAAATAAATTAAAATAAATTATATTCGAAATGAAATAAAATTAATTAGGTAATTGACTAATTAAGTGAAAGATGCTACCAACTCAATAATGATCGTCGATCTCCATTTCATCGTCTGTCACCTTCTCCATGAAATTCTTTCTCTGTTGCTTCGGGTACATCATGTTTAAGGAGTTTTAATGTTTCCGAAAATAAAGGCATTCTAGATTTCTGAGTTTGACGTGGTCTCAATGTTGATATTCTTGGATCCGAGTTGATCAATAGATTGTGGACGATATCTTCATTTGTCGCCTTTCTATTCATTTTCCTAGATCTAAATTCTCTGACCTGCCGAAACACTTTATTTAGGGCCTCTTGAGCTTCTTCAGAAAATTTGTCAATGGGATGGTGTATGAAATAAAGATTAATAAATTAATAAATTATTAATTATTAATTAATTAATTAGTGTTAAGTACCTATCAACAAGTACCCATATCAAATTTAAATCCGATCGGAGTCAGTTATGCCAGTATTAAAACCAGTATTGCTTATTTAGAGGTTCCCGCCACTTTTTCAAACCCAAATGCCGACCGCAGCCGGGCCTCGCCGGTTGTTTTCGCAACGAGATTCTCTCACATAATACCAAAGGAAAAAGTCCATGAAGCCCGTTTTTCGGCAAACCTCGGCAGTCATTTTAAAAATGAAAAAAAGATCATTTTCAAAAAATAAAACTGTTTTCAAAAAATAACAAAAAAAAAATTTTTATCGCTTTATAGACGAAGAACAAAAAATTCGTCACAGTTTTTTTTCCTTTCAATTCACGCTTACTGAAATATAAACGTAAAAAAAATGTAGAATTTTTCTTTCTTCGTCTATAAAGCACATAAAAAATTTTTTTTTTCGATTTTCTATATGTGAATGCCGCTCGTCAAGGTGCACTAAAGCAAGTATATATGCCACCAAAGCCTTATAACAAACTTCAAATTTTAGTCAATGTCGCGGATTTTCGTACATTCGTCCCACTGTGTGCCGTAGGTTTTGGGGCAGTACTGTTACAACGGAAACAAGATATGAAGTACCATCCCGTTTTCTATTTTTCGAAACGCACTACCAAGGTTGAGAGTCGTTACCACAGTTTCGAGTTGGAAACACTCGCGGTAATTTATGCGTTGTGCCGTTTCAGAGTTTATTTACACGGACTAAAATTTGAGATAGTTACCGATTGCGAATCCTTAAAACTTACGCTTAAGAAAAAGGATATTAATCCGCGCATCGCAAGATGGGCTTTAGAATTACAATGTTACGACTATGAAGTGAAGCATCGACCCGGTACGCGGATGCAACATGTGGATGCGCTTAGTAGAATGACAAATATATTAATTGTTGAGGATAACCCATTAGAAGTAAATTTATCAATATGCTAAAATGGAGATGCCGAAATTAGGGAATTACGGAAAAAATTAGAAGAGCAGGAACACCCCTTCTACGAAATGAGAAATGGTGTAGTGTATCGGAAGAAAAATACAGAAATATTATTTTACGTTCCCGTTTCCATGGAGAATCGCATTTTAAATAAAAACCACGATGAAATGGGCCACTTGGGGGTGGAAAAGACAATGAATAATATCACGAAAAATTATTGGTACCCGCGACTAAAAACGAAGGTGGAAAGTTATATAAGAAACTGCTTGAAATGCATCTCATTTTCACCGAATACAGGGCGAAAGGAAGGTTTCTTGCAGAGCATACCGAAGGGGGACGTTCCATTTCATATCGTACATGTTGACCATTACAGTCCGGTAGACAAAAGGCGAGCAGCCAAACAATATGTATTTTTAGTGTAGTAAATGCGTTCACAAAATATGTAAAGTTATATGCCACCAAGACAACCAAAACCAAACCAAGACAACAAAAAAAAAACGATTATTTTAGGAATTTTAGTCGACCACAAATATTGATTTTGGATAGGGGTTTCTCGTTTACTTCGCGAGAATTTCGCGATTTTACTGATAACAATAATGTCCAACACATATTAATAGCGACGGGATCACCGCAAGCGAACGGGCAGGTGGACCGGGTAAATCGCGTACTCACTCCAATATTAGCAAAGTGTGTGGATGATGATACGGGAAGGTACTGGTATCGTATCTTACAAGAAATCGAATTTTCTGTTAATAATAGTATAAATAACAGCACCGGCGAAACACCGAGTAAATTGTTATTTGGAATAAATCAGCGCGGAAAAATACAAGATGTAGTAGCCGAATATTTGGAAAACGGGAATAGGAAACCGAGACCAAACATAGAAGCTGTCCGTGCGAAAGCGTCCGAAAAAAATTGTTGCGACCCAAAAGTGGAATGAGGAGCAAACAAACCGGAGAAGAAAAGAGCCTCATAGTTATAAGGAAGGAGATCTCATCATGATCCGTAATTTTGATTGTACCCCAGGCGCGCCAAGAAAATTGAAAGAGCGCTGAGAAATAGTCGATATGTAGTTGCCGATATAGCCGGTTTCCAAAATTCTCAAAAAGCCTATCAAGGTACTTGGGAACCGAGCAATATGAGACCGTGGCGCGAAATAATTACGAATAGAAAAAAGGAAAAAAATAGGTGTATGCGTTAAAAGGTGGACCATTAGTGTATGGTATATTTAGGCGTTTGCAAAGTTTAGGATATAATTATTATATTGTATATTATCGTTACTACCTTATACCTTTATATGCATTTACTCTATATTTAATTCATAATTACTTTATGGTTACCTTATATTTACTTTAGATTTACTTTGAGTTTACTTTATATGTATTTACTTTATAATTACTTTATATGATATGCAAATTGTGTTGCTATTTGTGACGTCATCGATCCAAGGACGGACCTAGGTCAGGATTAGCCGAATTGTAAGGTTGGTAGGTAATAACCAACGGTAACCAACAACCACGAGGTTGGCAACAGAGACCGATCGTCAATTGTTAGACACGAGAGGGCCGCCACGAAAGGAACGGAAGTTCTTCTTCGTCGAACGCTCGTAGCGAATAAACGCATTGTTGAGTTTCACATTTTATTCCCGGGTATGTTATTTTCTTTATTCCTAACCCGGTCTTACACTTTGGACATCCAAAATTCAAGTTCAACAGAAGTCCCTCGGACGAAAAAAATGGTTGTCCCTGGGAAATCCGAAATTTTGGTCCCACCGATGTCCTTAGGACGTAAAAAACGGATGTCCACAGGACGTCCGAAATTCAAGTCCAACGGATGTCCCTGGGTCGTCCGCAGCTGACATGGGACGTTTGGATGTAAATTGGAATGTGCTGGCCGTTAACCTGTCAGCAAAAACAGCTGACAATAAAGGCAACGAAAAGAAATGTAATCCGCGTAAGCAAACTCGCGAGGCCGCGAGGACACATCGACGCGCGAGTACGTAAACACGTCACCCAACGGTCATTAACCTGTCAGCAAAACAGCTGACGGTTACGACCAGTACAAAGAGTTTAAAACATCTAGAATGTTCGACCCAGCGCAGCGCGTGTATTATAAACGCTAGCGGATGCGCGCTGTGCTCTTCTTGTATAAGACTTCCAAGTGTATACCTACGGAAGTAAAGAATAAATCGCTGTGGTTTTCAAACACGTGTAATTCCTGTGGATATGGTTTTATGAAAATGAGTGTAATGAGAATGAGGCATGAGAATAAGTGTGATAGACTATCTATGTTGTGTGATTGTCGATGACTGAGTGTAAGGTGAGAGAATGGCGAATGATCGGGGAAGAAGTCTGTAGACAACCGTCGCCGAGAGAAGTTGTGTTTACGCGAGTAAGAGTGAGAGAGATAGCGAGTGAGAGAACAGTATACGCGAGAGCACGTGTTGCGAGATATAAATTCATTAATTATCATAGCGATTCAATAGCAAATCTGTTTTATGTTATATTCAAATAAATCTTTTCTTTTGCAAATCCTCGTAAAACTTATTGTGTTCAATCCACAAATGGTAGCAGAGCGTGGTTGCTGAGAAAAAGATCAGAGAAAATTCGAGAACATGCTAGTAAGTGCTACAGCAGCCATGACAGACCCGTGGAAAATTACCACTGTCGAACTACTCGACGATCATAACTATTTCCTGTGGAGAGAAAAGGTGGAAGGCATTCTACGCTCTAGGAAACTGTGGAAAAAAGTGATTGGTAAAAAATTAAAAGAAAAACCACTGGTGGGTGATGCTGAGTACGATAAAAAAATGAAAGAGTGGGACGAGTGGGACGATGATAATTACGCGGCGCGCACGGTGATGATCAATACGATGAGCAGAGCACACGTATTAAAATATAGTGGAGAGAAAAGCGCAGATAGACTATGGGCAAGAATAAAATCAGATATGGCCGCCGAAAGCGAAGAATTGAAAACAAAGTCACTCAACGAACTAACGAATCTAAAGATGAAAAATTAGAAACCGTTGATATGTACATGAACCGAGCAGAGGCGTTGGTAAACCAGTGTAAAGAGCTAGAAAAGAACATTGAAGATTATGAACTGAAAATGTATATTTTCAGAGGACTTCGATCCGAATATGATCAAAATGTTCGGGTCCTAGAAATACAAAAGAACCTATCGATCAATGATATAAGATTCGCCTTGAAAAAGGAAGATCAAAGAAGAGAAACGAGAAAAATAGATGAAAGACCATTTAATAGTAGTGAGACAGTTTAGAAGGTGCGAGAAGGAACAAAAGTTGAAATCCGCTGCTGCAAGTGCGGGATGAGAGGCCATATGGAAAAAGAATGCTACAAGAGTCAACGCTGTTTCAACTGCCAGGGATACAACCATATTGCTGCTGATTGCCCGGAGCAGAGAAGAAACATCTCGTCAACAAGCAGAGGACGAGAAGGACGTTTCAGAAGGAGAACTCCAGGCAGATGGACGAAACAACAAAACAAGCGAGAAGACAGTTCAAGGAGAGCGATAGACGAAGCAGCCATGAACGTTAAAGAAATTTCGTCAACAAATAGATTATGTGATGTATATGAGAGGAATGCGAGAGAAACGTGTGAGTATGAGAATGATAAATATCAATTATGGTTATTAGACTCTGGTTCAACGAGTCACATGACTCAGAACGAATTTTTATGTGAGAATATGATAGATGAAAAAAGACAAAAGTCTCGCAGATAAAAATGGTAAATTATTGTATTCCAAAGGTATTAGCGATGTATGTGTAAATCAAGCGGGCGGTGAAAAAAGAATAAGATTTAGAAATGTATTATGCGTGCCAGATTTAAATTCAAATCTTCTTTCTGTCGCAAAAATTACTGATAATGGATACAGTGTAACATTTAATAAATTTACTAATAAATTTACTTATAAACCGGAGAGGTGGTAATGTCTGCTGTTAGAATCGAGAACGCGTATTATGTAAGAACTTTTTTAGCAAATGAAAAAGCTGCAACGACATCGACGCAAGAGGATACTTGGCACGAAAGAATGGGCCATGCAAACAATGAAGTCATCGAACAGATGAAGAGAGAGAAGCTAGTCACAGAAATAAGCGAAGAGAAGAAGACGAGATGCGAACCGTGCATAGAAGGGAAGGCATGCAAGAAAACTCATAGAAGACTAGAAAAAGTAAGGACAAAGCGAATTATGGAACTTTGGCACACGGATTTGATAGGTCCGATAAAACCATCAACGTGTGGTAAGAAAAATTATATCTTGACCGTTATAGACGATTATTCTAGAATGATTTTTGTTAGATTGCTGAAGGTAAAATGTGAAACAGCAGAAGAAATGAAGAGACTTATCACTACTATGGAAAACCAAACTGAAATGAAACTCAAGAGAATTAGGTCTGACAACGGTGGGGAGTTTATAGGAAAAGATTTAAATAGATGGCTGACGAAAAAAGGCATTATACATGAACTGAGTCCCCCCCCCCCCCCGAACACCACAATGCAATGGTGTCGCTGAGAGATGTAACAGAACGATTATCGAAACGGTGAGAACAATGCTGGCAGATGCGAAGTTAGAATTACAATTCTGGGGAGAAGCGACAAGCGCTGCGGCATACATACGGAACAGAATCAAATCGCAAGTACATGGAAAAACTCCGTATGAGAAATGGTATCGAAGAGTGCCAAATATAAAACACATGAAAAGGTTCGGATGTCTGGCATATGGACTAAAAAAGGGAGAAACAAAGAAAAAATTTGAGTCGAAAGTAACGAGAGGTATATTTGTGGGATATAACGAAAGTAAAACGTACCGTGTGTACATACCTGAAAAAGATAGGATAATATGTGAGTGCGATGTAAGATTCATTGAAGAACAGAATGGATCAGATTTGATAAACTATAAACGAAAGGATGGAATTGAGATAAACCGTGAGATCAAATTGGCTGTAATGGGACTGAATACAGAAGAGGAAAATTAGCAGGAAGTTATCGATGAAGAATCACGGGTAATTGTGCATAATAGCCCCCCCCCCCCCCACCGATTTCGATGATTTTTTAATATGTTGTCAGGGTGACGATTCTTAACAACTTTTTCCTTACATGTAATCGTCGCTCAGCCTTAGTTTTTGAGATATTTGCGAAAAACTGCAGCTGCTACTACATACATTAAATTTTGCCTATACGTGCACGTCCGTGCTGTCCGTATGCGTCAGCATGATGCGACCGCTCGTCAACTGTTTCACTGCGATTATCGAACAATCTATATACCGCGTGAACTTTTTAAAATATATGATGATGAAGAATTAGGGATAATCTTCCGAAAAGCCCATACCTCCGATTTTTTATACTCTGGATTCTTACGTAAGAATTAGTACATATTACGACGACGGCTAACGACTGTGGATAATACGAAAAGTTTATTTTAAGAACGAGCGGAAATGACATTAGTTTGAGTTAGGTTTGGCTTAATAATTCCCCACGGTTTATTATTAAACTAACTCCACTTCCAGATTAACAACAACTTCAGTTATCTAGCCAAACCTAACTCAAACAAATGACATTGTCGCACGCTCTTAAAATAAACTTTTCGGGTTATCCACAGTCGTTAGCCGTTTTTTCTTAGGAACACTGTGTGGGTGTGTGTTAGTAACATAAAATTCGACCCATAATGTTTTATATTTTATTTTTGCATTACGCGAATTTAAAGACAAGAGGGGTTTCGAGTTAGTGAAGAAAAAACAGAATAATTATTATACTTAATTATTTATTATTGTATTGTTGCTTGATTATTGGCTGGGAATATGACGGCCATTATATCAAAGAATTTTGATATACGATGATCAAAATTGTATGTACGGCGAAACATAAACTCTGCTAAATATCCAATGTAATGGTAACTGCGTGTACCATAGCGAGGGATATTGGCCCTTGTTTCCCGCCAAATACGCTCAATATGTTGAGTATGTGCTTCGTCTCGGAAGTGCGATCTTTTACCGGTTGTATAAAAATTTGTTTTGTTGACCTCTGAATCCCTCCGAAAATCCACTGACCGGTAATAAGGCGGCCTTTATTATATTTTCTCTTTCCTATTTTCGCCTCATCTATCTCCACTATCTCGTTTTCGCCTCCTAACATATCTGAATGTTTTTCCATCCACAAAACGAATAACTCTCTACAAAAACTCGCCCAGTCAACGGCTGTGTGGTTCGTTATATTCAATTCGTTAGTAATAAAAAATTGACGTGGGGGTCGAAGCATTATATGATATGCTACAAATCGGCATATATTTTGAATATTTAAACGTGCATTCTGGAACCACGTGTTTCTGTATGCACTAATTTTTATACCACATTTACGTTTCACTAATTTCTTATGATTATTTTTTACATACTGCTTTCTTCGACACTGAAACATGGAAACTGTACAATCTAAAATAGACCTTACCAATTTTAACAAACTTGGCGAAACTTCCGTTTACCTCCATTCTCAGAATTCGATGAAATTATGAAAATAGGTTTTTTTTGTCTAAAATGACGATTACCAGAAAGATTTTTGGCGACTCGAAAAAAAGTTTTGTCACATACCTCTATTACTAATTCAATTAATTCGTTTCGCGCATAAATTCTTCGCCAAAACTAACCCAGACCTAACCAAGACAGATATTTAACAAATTTAAATATGTTATAGATTTCGACATTTTGAACAACTTTTTCCTTTTCCAATATAAGGAGGTCGCTTTCAGTTTTCGAGATATTCACAATTTCCTCTGCGTGGTCGGGCCGGCCGTAAGGCCGGCCCTCTCCTCCCCCTCCACGACCTAACCCAGACCTCACTCTGTTCGCATAATCTTTGCATTATAGTTGTCATCCAGAATTTGAAATAGTACTGGAAATATAATGCGTTCGACAATCGTAGTGAAACAGTTGACGAGCGGTCGCATCATGCTGACGCATACGCACAGCTCGGACGTGCACGTATAAGCAAATATCAATGTAGTAGTAGCTGCAGTTTTTCGCAAATATCTCAAAAACTAAGGCTGAGCGACGATTACATGTATGGAAAAAGTTGTTAAGAATCGTCACCCTGACAACATATTAAAAAATCATCGAAATCGGCGGGGGGGGGGGGGGCTATTATGCACAATTACCCTATGAGGATGCAAGACTGGAGGAAGTGAGAGAAGAAATCCGCACCACAGGAATAGAACAAGAGGGAGAGGAGGAGAGAGAAGGAGTGACTACAACGATGAGAATGGGAAGGCCAAGAAATGTGACAAGAGAGGCAATAAAAGTAAGAGAACATTTAGAGATACAAGAGAGAGAAAGAGAGTACGAAGAAAGAAATGTAAGGAAATCAGCGAGAATCGAAGCAAAAAGAGCAATGAAATGCTTTGATGAGAACATGCCGAGCACGGTAAATGAAGCAAGACAATCGTCTGAGTGGGAGCATTGGAAAAATGCGATGAACGACGAAATAGCATCACTGAATAAACACAATGTGTGGGAAATAGTCAATCGACCAAGGGACAAAAGAGTAATAAAGAGTAAATGGATCTTTAACGTGAAGAGAGATCCGGTTACGAAGAAAAAGGGATACAAGGCACGACTGGTGGCAATGGGTTGTATGCAAAGACCAGGTTTTGACTACGGTGAAACGTTTTCACCAACTATTCGATTGGAAACAATGAGGTTAAGACGGCTTTCTTACATGGATCACTTGATGAAGAGATTTACATGGAGATACCAGAAGGTTTTGAAAAATCCGAGGGAAGAGTATGTAAATTGAAAAGAAGTACTTATGGTTTGAAGCAAGCAAGTCGCTGTTGGAACGAGTACTTGACAAACACACTTTTAAAAATCGGTTTCAAGCAAAGCACGTTTGACCCGTGTCTATTTTTTGTTAGAAAAAGAAAGCAATTTCTGTATTGCGGGATTCATGTAGATGACATGACTGTGGTGAGCAGTTCGAACTCGTTCGAAGACATTATATGAGAGAAGTGATGAGATATGTGGAATTAAAGGTTCTTGGTGAAGCTAAACAGATTCTAGGGATGGAAATTGAACAGAGAGAAGGAAAGTTGTTGATAAGCCAAAAGGGATATATTGAAGACTTGTTAAAAATGCATGGAATGATCGATTGCAATAAAGTGAGCACCCCGATGGATGTGAATCAGAAGTTTCATGAAGATGAGGGGAGTGATTCATGCAATCAAAAGAGTTATCAAGAATTACTTGGAAAATTAATGTATCTGAGTGTTGGTACGAGGCCTGATATCTCGTATAGTGTTAGTTGCCTGTCACAATTTAGTCAGAATCCGAAAAATATGCATTATAGAGCACTGAAGCGCATTCTGCGGTATATGACGGGAACGATAAACTACAAATTGGAGTTTGGAAGAAAGAGTGGAGTAAAGGGCATAAAATGCAAGACGGACGCCTCATGGGACAGCACAAGGGATGCGAAAGCGTTCAGTGGATTGCTTTTGTATAGGAACGATGATTTAATTCATTGGAGAAGCAAAAAACAAGGGACAGTTGCTCTGTCAACGAGTGAAAGCGAGTTGGATTCGATGCTGGACGGTGTGAAAGAAGTGATTTGGTTGAATGAAGTGTTAAGAGAAATCGGGATGTACGATGAAGTATGTAAAGAGTTAAAGTGTGATAATTTGAATGCGGTGAAATTAGCAAATGGAGGTAGTTATAAAGCTAGAACGAAATTAATGAATAGAAAATGACATTTTGTAAAAGAATATGTGAGAGACTTTTTGATTAGAGTGATGCATGTTCCGAAAGAACGAATGTGGGCCGATTGTTTGACTAAAGCGTTGAGTGGACCCACATTGACTGATATTGTGAAACATTTCTTGTATGTTGGAGAGTGAATAAAACCTAGGGGGGAGATTGTGGATATGGTTTTATGAAAATGAGTATAATGAGAATGAGGCATGAGAATAAGTGTGATAGACTATCTATGTTGTGTGATTGTCGATGGCTGAGTGTAAGGTGAGAGAATGACGAATGATCGGGGAAGAAGTCTGTAGACAACCGTCGCCGAGAGAAGTTGTGTTTACGCGAGTAAGAGTGAGAGAGATAGCGAGTGAGAGAACAGTATACGCGAGAGCACGTGTTACGAGATATAAATTCATTAATTATCATAGTGATTCTATAGCAAATCTGTTTTATGTTATATTCAAATAAATCTTTTCTTTTGCAAATCCATGTAAAACTTATTGTGTTCAATCCACAATTCCCTTCAGGAAAAAAACGGACGTCCGATGGACGTCCGGTGCTATTTGGAGTAATTATTAGAAAAGTTTGGTCATACTCCGATTTTGATGAAATTTAAATATGTTATAGACTTCGACATTTTGAACAACTTTTTCCTTTTCTAATATAGGGGGGTCGCTTTTAGTTTTCGAGATATTTACAATTTCGTCTGCGTGTCGGGCCGGCCTGACCGCCCTTTCCGCTCCCTCCAAGATCTAAACCAAACTTCGCTCTGTTCGAATAATTTTTGCATTATAGTTGTGATCCAGAATTTGAAATACTGCTGGAAAAATAATGCGAACAGAGTGAGGTCTGAGTTAGGTCTTGGAGGGGGCGGCCTGACGCATGACGGCCGGCCCGACCACGCATACGAAATACTAGGAGTAGTTTTTCAAAATTGAAAGCTTACCCTATATACAGGGTGAGGCAGTAACTATTGCCACCTACAATAATTCCGAAAGTATGATAGTAGTAGAAAAGTTTTCAAAACAAAAGATGCATGTCACAACAGGGGCTGTAATATGGCGTTAATCTTTTTCTCCTAGGTGGAGTCGCAACAGAGATGTGAAGGTCACCTTTGTTTTTTTAAATAGAATGCTATGTTTTGGTATCTGCTTTCTGATAGCGGCTATTGAGACAAACCCAACGAGGTGCAACATTAAGGTCATTTATGACAAAAAAGGCAAACATAACTTGCATTTACAGAAGGTGTTCAAAGTGATTGGCATTGGTATCAATGCAATAATGCAATCTTCTTATCACGGATTGAGTAGTACTTCTTATCACTTCGACACTTATCGAATCACATGCTGTAACAATTTATTGTATAAATGTATTCAATTGTATAGCATGTAGGGTGAGGACGTTGAGGGCATCTTTCAGCGTATTTACTAAACCTGGCGATGACAAATAAACACTTCTGGACAATACCGCAGGACATCAATAAGAATGGTAAGACTAGTATCATTAAATCAAGCGATTGTAAACGATGTATTCTTTCGAAGAACAAACCGATATGCTTCTCATTTACGGAGAATGCCAGCAAAAGCGCCTACTGTATAGAGTGGGACCCTGTTTTCTCTGTCATCTCCACAACGTGTTTACATAAACAGTAAACTGACGCTACGTCGGAGCAGGCTTACGTTGCCACGGAGCGTGCACGAATACGGAACATTCAATTTAGTACTAGCAATAGTTTCTTGCAAATATCTCGAAAACTAAAAGCGATCCCCCGATAATGGAAAAGGAAAAAGTTGTTCAAAATGTGTTGCTGCATAACATATTTAAATTTCATCAAAATCGGAGTATGGCCACCATTTCGCAATAAGTACCATAAATAATTAATTTTTTAATTAATTCTTAGACAATATATTTTAAATATTTATTTCTATTACTTACTTTCAGGTTCTCGTGATAGCGAAGATACGAAGATAGCGTGTTTACGAGGAAACAGATTTTTCTGTTTATTAAAGTATATTTGAATAATAATACCAGTATAATATGTGAACGCCTTCAGAATCATATATTTGAACAGCACGGGAGTTTAATTGAAGTAAATGATAAAACAAAGTCTGCATTAGGGAAACTATTTTCTAAGATTAGGACAAAATGGCAAAGTACAACAAGAAGAGAAGACATGTTTTTTATAAAGTTTGCTACCTAGCTTAATGGCTCTGTAGCAATCCGCATACCTGCAGATAGTAATGAACATGGGAAAAAAGTTGGCCGTCCTTCTTCAAAATTAGAAACCACCAGTGAAAGATCAAAGCGAAGAAAGACAGAAGATATTCGTTTAAATTTTTTAAATGATGCATTATCGTATATAATTCAAATGAGTCTCCGAGCATCCGGAAATTTGGCTGCATCAAAAGTTTTGAGAGACATATCATCGACTTCATCGAAAGCTGACGAGTATATGAAGTCAATAACATTTCAAGACGAGAGAACAATATCTGATGATACAGCAGTAGGGCTTATTGTCCAACACAAGATGACGAAAAATGATTATGTAGAATTAAGAAAAACGACTAGAGAGTATAACTGCAAATTATTGCCGTTGTTACGTTCGCGGCAATACACCTAATTTCGAATCGATCGCGTCGCGAAATATTATTGTCTTTTACTTTTGGTCAAACCACTTAAGGAATTTACCGGGGATCAGGACTCGGGTAGTAAACAATGAAGTTCAATCGCGACATTAACACTTGTACGACACTTCTTTATCAAGAATATATTTGTGTCATCTATTAACTCGTATAATTCTTAAACCCTTAATTATCGACCAAAATCCTAATCTAGTAATTGAACGTTCCCACACGATACAATCTTACCGCTCGGATTGTATCAATTAAATTATACTAGTTACGAGGCTTACTAACAATCCTAGCGACTCCCTGATCTCGCATCAGGTTCGTTAGTAACACACGAATAATCCAAACAAAGGTTTATCCAACCTAGTGGTTCCCTGGTTTCGCACCAGGTTCGTCCACGAGAACTATACCATCCTTACGGCTCCCTGGTCAACGCGCCAGGTTCGTCCGTATCCTAGCAGCTGCCTGATTTCGTGTCTACGCATCAGGTTCGTCTGCATTTCATCCAACCTCCCAGCGGCTCCTCGATCTCGTATCGGGTCCATCCGCGCCGTTCTACAACCTCCTAGCAGCTCCCCGATTTCGCATCGGGTTCGTCTGCCCATCTCTCCTAGTGACTCCCCAATTTCGTATTGGGTTCGTTCACAAAGTTACATCATCCAAGCAGCTCCCTTTTTTTTTTTTTTTTTACGTGGGGAAAATGCATTACGCATACCCCGCCCCCTGGGGGGGAAGCGGGGTTATGTGGGACTCTCCCCGACCCGGCGGACGCCGGATCGGGGCATACCCACTAACGACCCCACGGTGGCCTCCCTGAGCTAATTGGGGGTGGTCGGGATCTCGTGAACGAATGCCACCGACCACCCCCACCTCTTGGCAATGAGCCCCATCCCGGGGGGGAGAGAAGCTCCCCCCAACAAACCTAAACCCCTAGTAGGACGCCGTGCGGGCCACCCACACAGCGTCCCCCATCCCAAGGGTCGCTCGGCTGGACGACCAGAGCCCCAGCTCCGGCCGCCCGCGACCCCCGGAGACCCCCTTCCTCGCTCGGAGGGGCGGGCCCGAAGGGGCCCCACCCGGCCGAGGGAGGAGGTCTCCGCACGCGCTAAAAGAAGGAAGAAAGAAGAAGAAGAAGGGGGAGAGGAGCAAGCGCTCCCCCCCCCACGAACCCCAACCCAATCCCACCCCCCAGTACACCCCTAATGTGGGGTGAAGCCGGCGGGGCGGGCAGGCAGGTTGCAAACAGGCACCCAGCCCACCCGCCAGCCGGCCAACCCCTGGGGGAACTCCACAGTCCCCCAATGGCGGTGGTGGGAGTTGAACAACTAATTAGTCCCACCACCGCCATCACGCCTACGACCCCTCACCGGGGGCCGCCGGCCTCTAGGGGGACGACCCCTAGAGGCCAATCTCCTTGCAGAGAGGGGGTCGGCTTCGCGCCCCCTCTCCGCCGCCTCCTTCTGCGAGATAACGTCCTCGCAGAAGGAGGCGATTGCTCTCCACGACCTCTCGCTGCCGACCATGCCTTCAACTATGGCCCGCAGCGAGAGGTCCGCTCCCAGCACCCTTCTCAGGACTCGGCGCGGCGCCGACCACGCCGGACATTCTTCAAGCGTGTGCCGCGCCGAGTCCCGTTCCTCCTCACAGTGGTGGCACTGCGTCGTCGGTTCCTTGCCAATCCGACGCAGGTACTCTCCAAAGCACCCATGGCCGGAGAGCACCTGCGTCAGACGGTAGGTGAGCCTTACCCGCCCCCTGCACCAATCTCCCAGAATGGGCAGGAGGGCCCGGACAATAGGCCGGCCCGAGTTGGCGGCAACAACCTGCCGCCGCCAGTGGGCCAGCGTGTCCAACCGGGCCTGGTGCCTAAGCACTTCGACCTCTTCCCCCTCCGGATCAAGCCGCCCAAGGGCAGCTGCCACCTTCTCTGCTCGGGGGGCCGCACGGTCGAAGTGCTGTTCAAAGCACCAGCGGCTGTCGAGGGTCAGGCCGAGATACCCCATCTCGCCCTTCACCTCGACAGAGGCATCACCCACCTGGATCCGGAGCTGGGGAGGCCGCCGGCCCCGAGGCAATGCATGCAACCACATCGCCTCGGTCTTGCCGGCGGAAATCTCCAAACCCAGCCTCCGGATCCCACCGACGACGCAGCCCACCGCTGCAGTCGCCAGGCTACTGGTCCTCCTCCACGTCTCCCCCTCGACGACAACTAATGTGTCATCCGCATAGCAGACAACGTTGACGCCAAGGGGGAGAGAGGCCCGCAGCACCGCGTCATAAGTGAGGTCCCACAGGAGCGGCCCAAGGACCGACCCCTGCGGGACACCGCGGTGCATCTCCTCCCTCCTCATTACACCGTATCGGCCCGGATACTCAAACCACCTGTCCCTCAGGTAGTCCCGAAGCACAGCCCGGAGGTAGGGGGGCACCTGGAAATAATCCAGCGCCCCCACTACCTCACCCCAGGGCAGGGTGTTGAAGGCATTGGTGATGTCAAGACTCACCGCCAACAACACCCTGCCCCGAGCGACAGCCTCACTCCGGAGGGTGGCAAGACGACCAATCGCATCGATCGTCGAACGCCCCCTCCGGAACCCAAACTGGCTGTCGCTCAGATCGGGACCACCACGGGACAGGTGCTCGACGAGGCGATCGGCAATGATCTTCTCAAAGATCTTAGCCGCCTCGTCGAGGAGACACAAGGGCCGATACGCAGAGGGAGAATCTGCGGGCCTTCCATCCTTACGGAGCACCGCCTTATAAGGGCGCCCCCAACGGTCCCTATCCAGGGTCCGTAAGAGCTCATCCCAGGCCTTGGCCTTGGCAGCGGCAATCGCATGCTGGAGAGCCATTCTGGCCGCCCTGTACACACCGTACAGGACGGCCACTCTCGCCTCGTCGCCGCCGCTCCTGGAGAGGCGGCGACGAGCGCGGGTAAACTGGCGTCGGGCGCGGACACAGCCATCCCTCAGGTCCGCAATTTCGCCCGACCACCAGTAAACTGACCGCTTCGGGGGTAGTCGACCGGTCCGGGGCATTGCCGCGTCGCAAAGCGACTCTAAGATGCCCCGGAACCACGACACCCCCTCGTCAGCCCCGCGCTCCCTGGCCACCGGCCAGGAGTAGGCGAGAGCTCCGGCTCTCAGGACGTCCACGTCCAGTCGCTTCAGCGCCCATCTCTTGGGCGCCGAACGGATGCCACATCCAGGGGGCCTGTCCGCTGCCGATTCGGCCGCCACCATCATGGTGACGTGGAGGTGGTCCGACAGAGTCTCCCACTCTGTGGCCACCCTCCAAGCGGACACACGGCGCACGGCTGCAGGGGTGGCCCAAGTCAAATCGACTATGGACCACCCGTTCCACCGCACGCACGTGGGAACGGAGCCCCGGTTAATCAACCGGAGCTCCATGCCCCCAGCCCAATCCTCAAGGGCCTCGCCACGAGGGGTGGTCCGGGGGTTACCCCAAGAGGGGGACTTCGCATTGAAGTCCCCCAGGACCAAAACTGGACCGGATATATAGGGGGCGATCGCCGCCCCTAACCGGTCCAAAAACCCCTCGAACACTGCGAGGCCGCAATTGGGCGAGATGTAGCATCCCGCGACCAGACACCTTCCCCATCGCACCAGGGCGTACCCATCGCCCCTCATTACCACCGTACAGGGGGGGAATTCCGCCCCCTGACGGTGCCAAATCATCACGGAGCCCTCCGTGTCCCCTACCCAAGGGGGGGAATCAGGGACAACGTAGGGCTCCGTGATGACAGCCAACCCGACCTGCCGCTCGGCAATCCAAGCAGCTCCCTGATTATGTAACAACGTATCAGGTTCGTCTGCGCTTGACTCCATTCCTAGAGGCTCCCTGACTTCGCGTCAGGTTCGTTCTCAACTTCTATAATCCTAGTGGCTCCCTGATTTCGTGACTACGCATCAGGTTCGTCCACACACCTAACTAACAAATTGTGACCATATTCCAAGAGTAACAACTCTTCGCCAGCCACTCGCACTGCTCGCAGCCCTGGCTCGTAACAACACTTAACATTGTTCCCAGGTAGCACCGTACGTCCACGGGACGTCCGTTTTATGTACCGTTTACGTCCATACGTCCTATGTCCGTTTTGTATGTCCCACGGACGTCCCTGGCACTTAAATTTCGGACGTCCCACGGACATCCATTTTTTACGTCCTAAGGACGTCCGTGGGACCTAAATTTTGGATGTCCCGGGGACGTCCATTTTTTTCGTCCCCGGGACTTCTGTTGGACTTGAATTTTGGATGTCCACAGTAAAGTGCTCAGAGCTTTCGTACGTACAAGGATGCTCACTTCTCATGCATGAGACATATTTATATACAACAATATACAGGGTGGTCCACCCAACTTGCACACCTATAATAACTTCCAACGTATGTGTTGCACGAAAAAATTTTGTATATAGAAGTTGCATGGAGTGAAGGGGTGCATTATGTAGTGTATTTATTTTTTTTACAGGTGGAAGCGTTTCGGAGATTTGAAGGTTGACTTTGTTTTTTTAAATGGAATTCTATATTTTTGATACCAAAATATGGAAGTATTGACCTTCATTAGCCCTAAACGTAATAATTAACGAGTAATTGCACTTTATTTCCTGAAAATTTTCTTCGCGTAATATGTTAAGGAGCTGTCCTGCGAAAATCTGTGATAAGGTTGGATTTCTAACTTGATGAACTTTAGGGCTAATGAAGGTCAATACTTTTTTACTCAGAATTCGACATTCTTCCATATTTTGGTATAAAAAATATAGTATTCCATTTAAAAAAAACAAAGTCGACCTTCAAATCTCCGAAACGCTTCCACCGGTAAAAAAAATAAATACACCACATAATGTACCCCTTCAAACCATCTACATATGTACAAAACTTTTTCGTGCAACGCATACTTTGGAAGTTATTATAGGTGTGCAAGTTGCGTGGACCACCCTGTATATGTATATATAGCAATGTCTTTTTTTTGTTTATATACATACAGGGTGTTTAGCTACAGGTGGGAGAAAATTTAAGGGGTGGTTCTCGACGATAATATAAGACGAAAATGAAGAATAAAAAAATTTCGATTTCGGCTTCGTTATTTAGTTATTAACAATTAAAAATCCGCCTAATATGCTGCAACACTTCTGACAAAAGTATACGTTGCGTACGTCACACAGTCGCGCGGACAGTCTCGTATCAAGTGACAAACGCATGCATACCTTGGTTCTCATTTGGGGCCCCAGCGAGATGAAAATGTTTAATAGATTGTTGGACGACATTGAACCTACCTACTCGTTAAAATCCACAAGGGCATTTCTAATATCCGCCCTATGGAATTATCGAGTAGAAGGGGTCAATGCCTTTTCACTTTTATTACTGAGGGGAATGAGGAGAATGTAAAGAACTGTTATTCCTTTAATGTTGAAACACTGCACTTTATTGAACTTGATGTACGTTGGGAGACTCGCTCCCAGACGGTATGGACATCTTGAGGTTGTGTGATTACTGCCGTCGGATCGCGACGGAGATCTTAAGCGGAGCCTGACCGGGCGCCGCACAGTGCGGCATGTAAATGGACATTCGGGACAAAAATTATAACTTCTGAACTAATCAATTTTTGACCTAAGTACCTTAATAATTTTTTAAAGGGAATACAAACATACATCGATTAATGCACCAAAAATATAAGGTTCCATTAGTAAAAAAGTTTATCCTCATTTTTTTTTTAATGAAAAGTTTTTTATGATTAGTTGTTATTGCAGTTTGTTGTAAACTGTATACTGTACTACTTTTGTTCGAAATATTTTTTAATTATATGGTTAAACTTAATTATATTTAGTATTGTCACGTCGCCCAAATTTCGCGTACCCGTCGGAAGGACGGAACGTCTGCGACTCCGGGATTTTACAGGCGAAACGCCGGGCCACGCTCGGCCGCACGATGCGTGGTCCACCCGGGACAAAAGGTATCTCGCAGATTCGGATTTGTCACGAAAGAAGCCGTTAATGGAATCTACTTTCGGGCGCCAGACACTCGGCAGTGTCACGCAAATTGCGAGATAACGGCACGAGGCGCAAACGACCTATCCGAAACTGCGAGAACCACACGATATTCTGAATAGCTCTTGGATGGGCACAGGATTCTACGTGGACGAAGTACGGAGCATTTCCCGCGGCGGAAAGGTTTCTCGAAGGAAATAAGTAACGAGAGAATCGGCTGTAATAATTTATTTGTCCGATGGACACGACAGAGCTGCCGGTGAGAGCCGGCAGCGGAAATTTACAAGCCGGCGCGTTCACGATAATTACGCGACAGGTTTTCGGTCGCAAGCGCTCTTCTCCTTCGATCGCGTCGAACCCGGCAGTTTTACAGGATGGAGAAGTACTTTTACAAAGCGCTTTTGGCGCGGAAGAACTGCCGAATTCCGATGGAATACGCGGTATAATTGCTGGATCGCTCGCGCTTCGCCGTCGGACACGATACGGACCGTTGCTACGTCACACCGGGGAACGTCTCGAAGATAGCGTACAATTATTTCGAAAAATCGGCAACGATACGGCCCCCCGCGAGGTCGCGCCCTCGCGTTACCAACCGGCTCGCACGTTAACCGATCGACGACCGTTTTCCCGTTCACCAAATATGGCCGACCACGCGGCACGGAAACGGCGTCGTAATTTCGCGACGCGAAAAAGGACCTCGCGAAAACGTTACCGAGCCAACACGAAATAATCGTTAAATTACGATAACGAGGAAGCCTGACTGGCGCTTACCACGGTAACGATGGGATGGCGGCTGCTGGACGGCACGCTCGTCTTTCTCGTCCCTCTTCCGGCACGCACAATTGAAATTTACTTTTTTGGCTAATCTCTTATGACGCGACTAATCTCGGTAACGGCCAACGACCCAGTGGCCTACTTTCGGCAGGCTCGGTAACGCGGAAGCGAGGCGTCCCCCTATTCCCTACCCTATTTCTCCCGTTTGAGACTCGCGGACCTATCGCGCGGTATTTCCTCGCAGGATCGCATCCTGTCGCGCGGGATCCCTGGCTCGCGGATTTTACTATTCGCTTTCGCCGCTTTTCCGATGGTCACGGCGACGGCTCGTGAAGAGTAGGGTCCTAGCCGCTCCGGTTGTGGACACCTTCTTTTCCGGGCGAGGCAGCGACGGGGTCGAGGAGGTGTTCGTCCCGTGTCCACTGTCCCTCGTCGGTGCCTCCAGGTTCGTCGACCCGGGCTCGGTACTTCCTCCGATGTCTCGGCACGAATTCTTCCGGAGCCAGTTCCGATAAAGCCTCGTACAGCGAGAAATAGGGGCCGGGCTCCCCTGGAGCCCGGTTTCGGTCCTGTGAAATTCGCGTCGCCCAAGTGGCGCGACGCTCAAAACGCGTTAATACTCGCCCTTGGCAAATCGGCATGCCCAGGGAGAGCGCTCGCAAACGGCCGTACGCATCGGCACTGCCAGAGGGCGGCCCGGTCTCTCTTTTTAGGGATCAAGGGACGTCGGCAAAACTTGCCACGTCACAGTATATAATGCTTAAATAGGTGACGTCGATTTCGGTAACTGTCTCTGCACTTTCTTGCAAGTGCCACACAAAAAGCTTTTATTCTCTTTTCCACTTCATCTGATATAACGTTCACGTTTAATAAAGAACAAAGTTTTTGTTTAACTTTTGATTTTTTCTGGGAATAAATATGTTCGGACATCCAAGCTTCAAGCAAATTGCGATTACGAATGCATTTCTGTAACAAAAACTAAATAACATTGAGTGTTGCAAATTATCGCCGGAAAAAATTATATAGCAATATACTACAATATCTTGTTGATACAGAACATTGAAAATTACAAGATGTTTCGAACCGTTTTTTTGTAAATTGCATTTAAAGGAAAAAACGGTATTTCTAAATTGCCAGTTAAAATTATGAATACCTCTGGTCAAATTCTCCAAACTTAAGTTGTAACAAACAGTTTAAAACAAAGCCGAGTCTAAAAGAGCAACTAGGGCACGAGTAATCTAACTTTTTAGCATTTAAACTACAATAAACTCTTGGCTGCTATTGATCCCGTATTGAATTTTTTGGAAACTAGTTTTTACATATATGTACATTCCTTAGTTACCGACTGATGATTTTATTGGATAATTAGATTAGAATCGAACCATTATTATTTTGATTTTTGTCCATTGCATGCCGCACTGTGTGCCGCCGTCGCGAACGGAAATCTTCAACGCGTGCAACGGATATCTTGCCGCGGGCAGAGGCACGACACGCGACGCGAACAGAGCATAAGCGAGTCGACGATTTTACAACCCTTTGCAATTACAAATGGTTTTCAATGTGGCCACCATTTTCATTCACATCTTTGAGGACATGCGATTTCTGCGAACGGAAATCTCCGACGCGTGCGGGAAGAATCATCCGTACAAGCCAGCATCCGTATGCACACTGATTCAAGACAGCTGATGAGGTCAATGCCTGAGCCCGATCGGTAAAACAAATGCCGATCTACAGCAGCAAACGCCCGCCGATTTACAGCTTATGCTGTGTTCGCGTCGCGTGTCGTGCCTCTGCCCGCGGCAAGATCTCCGTCTTACGCGTCGAAGATTTCCGTTCGCGAAGGCACCCGGTCAGGCTCCGCTCAAGATCTCCGTCGCGATCCGATGGCAGAAATCACACGACTTCAAGATGTCCGTTCCGTCCGTTCAAGTTCAATAAAGTGCAGTGTTTCAACATTAAAGGATTACCAGGTCTTTAAATTCTCCTCATTCCCCTCAGTAATAAAAGTGAAAGGGCATTGACCCCTTCTACTCCATAATTCCATAGGGCGGATATTAGGAATGCCCTTGTGGATTTTAACGAGTAGGTAGGTTCAATGTCGTCCAACAATCTATTAAACATTTTCACCTCGCTGGGGCCCCAAATGAGAACCAAGGTATGCATGCGTTTGTCACTTGATACGAGACTGTCCGCGCGACTGTGTGACGTACGCAATTTTTATTCTTAATTTTCGTCTTATATTATCGTCGAGAACCACCCCTTAAATTTTCTCCCACCTGTAGCTAAACACCCTGTATATATATTATATTATATATATATATATAATTTATAATTATAAATATATATATAATTTATAATTATAAATATATATATTTAGTTATAAATATTATAAATATTATATTTAGTTACAAATGTATATATTTATAGTTATAAAACTTTTATAGGTATAAATAAATATATGTTTGTATTATACTTAAGTATATTACCTATATACATAAACCATGTCCTTGTGATAATTAATATTAATAATAAATATTGATAAATATTAATAATGAATATTGTTTAGTAGTTTTTAATATGCATAAACCATATTTTAAAACGTCCTGTAAATGTCCTGTTAACGTTCAGAATATGTCCAGCCATACGTCCTAATAACGTCCTTATTTCCCAGAATTGATCCCAAGTACTGTTGAGTGCTGACAAGAAGGTCCCTGTCAGGAATGCGGTGACGTAGGCAAGAATGCACACCCGATTGGTTGGTTTGGAAGGGGAGCGGCTAGGCTCACACGCAATTTCGGCTAGAGCGTTCGATTGGCCGAAGCAGTCACACACACTACTCGAGTCACGTGACGAAGAGAGGGGATCAGACGTACTCAGTGCGAGCGAGATAGTGCGAATCAACGGCGTAGGCACAAAATTCAGAATACTGCTGATATTGTCATGACGTAAAACTTTCTTATTTTCCTATTATTATTATTAAATGTTCAAATCAGTATTGACATTGACATTTTACAGCACATATTAATACTTGTATATATTATTGTATATGTATAATCCTATCTTTAATTAACACCATAA